>CAIGQQ010033467.1:1900392-1927000 GCA_903798035.1 Danio albolineatus
ATATATATACACACACTTTTTTTTAATCATAAGCAACTGACAGACCTGTTTTAGAAAGAAATCCATAATCTTCTCTTTGACATGATCCTGGCTTATCTTCGTGAGCTTGAAGCTTCCCCTGTCAATACCCAAAGGGAAATGCAGCACCTCACTACTCTTATATCTGGGCAATGCTTGTCAGCTTCCATCAATCCCATCAACTGCTTACTTGTGGTCACTGCACAAAAAACGTCTGTATTCAGCTAAATAAGGTAAACATGCATTTCTAAGATTCAGTCCTCTAGACTCTGCTATTGACAGTCCAAGACTGATTGCTTTTTTATTCCTCCACATGTTTTCATTCACCCTGATGAAATTCAGATATCAAATACATCTGTAACCCCTTCAAACCAGTTTAATCTGATTTAGTTTCATTTGAAAAATGTGGGACAAGCCATTTTGTAGTAAACAGATTGATTAAGTCTACGTATAGTCTTAAATGCAAACAAAACCTAAAAAAAATCATGCTATTTCTCACTGCAAATATGTTTTCCCAAGTTTATTTTCTTTAACATATTAATACCCCTTAATAAGTAGGTAACTTTTTTACTCTGAAATTCACCAAAAATAATATCATGCTATCCAAATAAAAGGCCAGTTTTGCTTGTTGCTGCTTGAATGACAGTGTATAGGAAAAACAAATATCCAGTGAGTAAGGTACCGATAACATATCATGAGGTTTTGAACAAGTGCATTAACCTGAGTTGTGAAATATAAGCTGCCTGCTGTGTAAACCTGATAAGCATAAAAATAATTGCTTATGGACTGACATTTTGTTTTTTAAGCACAATTGTACTCCTTGCTGTAGCTTCCCAAACCTTGTATTTCAACTAAAATCCCTTGTAGGCTTTGCAATTATGTGTAGCAGGTATGCAAAGTAACATTCAAGTTTACAGCAAACAAAATAATAATGATTAAATCAAACCTCTGCCTAGACACCCAGAGGTACAAGCATTATATTACGTTTCTTTCGCGTCTGTTCTGTAGCCTCATTTAAGTACCATACAATCATCAGTTTTTGTTTGGTCTTAATTCCATTAGGGTTGCAAGCTACAGTACACTCTGGCTTGTATTGGTTTCTTTGAAATTGAATGTTACAAATTGGAACATTGTCATTGAGATTGGCCATAAGGAGATGAACCTAGTCAGCAACAATACCCAGTTAGGCTGTGTCATTTGAGCTATGTTCAAGTGGTACTAAGTGGCCCAAAGTATGCCAAGAATATTTCCCTTACACCATTACACCAACAGCAGCCTGAACTTTTGATGGTAGGACTTTTTGAACTTTTTGGTAGGATGAATCGATTCTTTCATAATGCTTGTGCTAAATTCTGCTACCTGAATGTTGCAAATTGAGACTGGTCAGATCAGGCATCCTTTGTCCAGTGTTTTGTGGTCCAATTTTGGTGAGCTTGCATAAATTGTAGCCTTAGTTTGCTGTTGTTATAAGATAGGAATTTCACTGTTTTGAGTGTTGTTGTACAGTAGCTCATCCTTATCAAGCTTTAATGCGTTTGTGTTCACAAATGCTTTTCTGCAGACTTTGGTTGTAGTGAGTGGGTTTTTTACCACAACTCTTGTCTTTTTATCAGTTTTATCAGTCTGGTCTTTCTCCTCTGACCTCTAGCATAAAAGTACACTCTCAAAAAAAATGGTGCAATGTTGTACCAAAGAAGGTACAAACCCTTGTCACTGGGGCAGTACCTTTTTATGGGACAGAATTGTACCTTAAGAAAAGAAACAAATTTGTACCTTTTAAGGTCATGATTGTACCATGGGAAACCAAAATGTACCTTTGTTTTTAAAAACCTGCAGATACAATATTGTATACTGTGTGAATGGTACCACCACATGCAGTGACAAGACACTTTGTACCTTAACAGTGTCAAAAAAGCTTACCAAACATTTATTAAAATGCCTTAAATGTTTAGTTTACAATACCTATAGTTTTATGTTTTACCAGTTGTTTTGTATTATTGTATTATAGAACTAAATATTTATTTTTATAAGTATCTTTAAACATACTTTTTAAATGATGATTCTTGTTTTAATATGGAAATTATTCATAAAAATCACATTGCCTTTCCAGTCATATTTATTTTCATAGATACTGTAATAAAGAAGGAGTTGTTCAACACTTTTGTACCTTTTATATGAGGACAATTGTGTACCTTCATTTCAGTTGTACCATAAAAGGTACAACTGGTGGGGAACATTTTTAGTGGGTCACAGAGTGTGTGTAAAACATTAATTTTTAACTTATTTTGCTTATACCGGATTTTTATTTTGAAATGCTCATACAAGACTTTCATTTTAAAATGCATATACCGGACTTTTATTTTGAAATGTGCAATTGTACTTTGTAATATTTGTTTAATTTGATACATTTTGTCCAATGAAATCAATAAAAATTTGTTTGTTTGTAAGTCTTGGTGATTTTCTTATTATTTATCTGTCACTACTTAAAACTTAATTAATTATAATTCCTAAAATTAAAATATAGTTCCTAAAAATTTGGGTCGCGGCTTGATGACCATGTAAAAATGTGGGTCCCATGGCCAAACCAGTTGAGAACTACTGTCATAAGAGGTCTTTTCAGTACCATATAAGGTACAATTTTTTACAAAGGTACAAAACTGTTCCTCAAGGAACATTATTTGTACCATTGTGTACCTTTTTTTTCTGAGAGTGTGCCAAAGATGTTTGTGTGCGAAAATCCCAGTTGATCAACAATATCTGAGATAGTCAGATCAGCAAATATCGCACCAACAACCAATTCATTTGGATTTTTTTGGGGGGGGATAACTTATTGTTTTATGTTTAATCCACTTAATTTGCTAAGTTAACTTAACTGATTTGTGTTGGGACAACATGAACGATTTGTGTAGAACCCTGTATTGTTTACTGTGTAACACCAACAAAACAACAATTGTTCGTTCAAGGTGATGTTCAAAGCTGAGTCTTCATTTATTTTAAGAAAATGTAGGGGCATCCAGACCCATATTTTTGGATTTCAGGTGCAGATAAATTTGTTTGTGACAAATCGGTAACTATGAAACGAGACACCACATTTCCAAAACATGACCCCAGGGGAAGCATGCACAAGAGGAATGTAATTGGCGTGGGAATAGATGCTTGGGGGACACCACATGTATTACATGTTTGCTTAATACAAGTAGAATTTTATTAAAATACAATTTGTCTTATTGGGGTGACACGGTGGCGCAGTGGCTAGCGCTGTTACCTCACAGCAAGAAGGTCGCTGGTTCGAGCCCCGGCTGGGTCTGTTGGCATTTCTGTGTGGATTTTTCATACTCCCCGTGTTTGTGTGGGTTTCCTCCAGGTGCTCCGTTTTCCCCACAGTCCAGTGACATGTGCTGTAGGTGAATTTGGTATAAGCTAAATTGTCCGTAGCATATTTGCGCATGTCCTGGTCCTCCAGATTGGGGGTTAAGCGTTGGGCTAACAACCCACCTCATGAAAATGAGATGTTACGAAACACCAAACTTCAATATAAATGGCCCTGGGAGTAAGTATTTGTCTTATTGACCTTAAACCTTTGAATGGTATAATGAATGCATATAATCAGTACTTTACATGTAATACTAAACAAATGCTATAGTTTCAGGCTTTTTTTCACAGCAGTTTTTTTCTCAGTTGTTTCCTTTAAAGGTATAGTTCACCCAGAAATGAAAATGATGTCCGTGTTTACTCTTTCTGTACTTGTTTCAAACCAGTTTGTTCCTTTGTGTTCAACAGAAGAAAGAAAAAAAGAGACATTGACTTCTATAGTATTTATTTATTTTTTGTTCCCACAAAGCATTTTCCAACATATTTCAGGATATCTTGTTTCGTGTTCAACAGAAGAAAGAAATTCATAACAGTTTAGAAGCACTTGATGGTTATTAAATGGTGAGAAATTTTCATCTATAGGTTAAATATCCCTTTTATGTCAATAGCTGTCAAAGAAGCAATTAGACAATTCAGCCGTGACACTTAAGCTGTAAATGCAGCAATGCTTTCTCTCAACTCAACAAATGAACAGTATATGACCATTTGTACTCAAAATATGATCTTTTTGAATATTCACCTTGACGCTTTATCTCTGTCACTCATTTTAAAAAACTCATTCTTTTCGTGTGTCCATCTCTGAGCTCTCGTTGGCTAATTAAAGAGGTGGTTGCTAAGAGATGATGCTCAGCGGCACTCGAAGAGGATGTGATGTGGTGTAACTCTAAAGCTTTGTTCTCTCTCTCTCTACTCTTCTTTCAAGGGCTGACCGATGTGAGGAAGGAGTTCACACACACACAAACACACACACACATACACACACACACACATACAGCATGGCATCTTTCACCAGCACCTGCGGCTCAAAGGTGGATCGGGGGTCCCATCATAGAGGAGACAGCAAGGGGACACCCAGTGACGGCGACTGCAGTGCTGTGATTGAGAAGACCAGAGAGTTCTTCCAGATTTGTGACATTGAGGGCAAAGGCTTTATTACACGACGGGACATGCAGGTATGTATGCTGGGAACCAAGTGTTCATGTGGTTTGTGGTGAGGCCTGAAGATTTATTGACAAAGAAGAATGAAAAGCAAAAAAGTCATGTGGTTTTCATCGTTTCAACCTCAAACCATGAGGTAATTGAGTGGATTTGTGTTTAGTTGCAACATAATGTAAACATACTGAATAAGGTAATGATAATAAATAAAATATAGATATGTATATAATGTATGTAATTATAATTGTGATACTAAAAGTAATTTTAAGCCTGTAAAATAATTGAAATGAATATAATTTTTAAATAATTATACTTTAAACTGTTCTCAAATATTTCATCAACTTGACGTTGCTCTGTAGTAGTGAATTTTAGCTCAGTACTCAGTTTAAATTTTTTATATATTTAAAAAATTGTTATTTCAATATTATATTTAGAAATATATTTATAAATTATCATTTATAAAAAAATACTTATGGGTAAAAGATAAAAATGGCTTTTCAAGCATCAAAAAAAGTTCAAATAATTTTTTAATACTTTGGATTGTGCCCTCTTGATTTTGTTTGTTTGTTTATTTGTTTTTATTTATGTCTGCTTTACGGTACCATGATTTTTAAAAAATAGTTTAAATAATTTTGTAATTCTTTGGATGTGCCCTCTATTTTTTGTTTTTATTATTATTATTATTATTATTATTAGATAGATAGATAGATAGATAGATAGATAGATAGATAGATAGATAGATAGATAGATAGATAGATAGATAGATAGATAGATAGATAGATAGATAGATAGAAAACTGCAATACAGTTTTACAGTTTTTTTTTAAATACTTTAAAATATAACAATTTTAATATGATCATGTTTTTTCATATCTTTTACTTAAACCTGTCTTACACCCATGTCTTTTTCCTAAAATAAATTTAACAATTTAATGTAGACACTTCACTTTTCAATCTAGATGCATTCACTGTGCGGACACCAAATGGGACATCTCAGTTGTAACCCATAGTAATAGTTTTATTATTATTATTTAGCTTATCCAGAAATCACTAAGAATGAGAAATAACCAGATTGTGCGACATTCATAATTATTATTTTGAGATATAAAATGTGAATTTTTAGATGAGGAGCTCGTGAGACCGTCCAGGAATTGAGGTGGTTGTTATGAGACATCCCATTCATTTGTGTTATTGTGCAGATTCAATCACCTCTTAGATTTTGCATTCATTGTACAGGTTTCCTTTGAAGTCTCCCTCACGGGCCTTTCTCTAAAGAGGCTCTTTTAAAAGCACGACACCTTTGATCCAGTGTCTGTGGAAAATGCATGAATAAACATTGCTTCCTCATCTTTATTTAAATGATGCATCTTATTATTTCAATGGATCTCACAAATCCATACGCATTTCAATCATTCTGTTAAATGTTTGTGAATATACTATGACAAAACATTTACAGCTTTGGCGTACTTGCTTGCATCATGACACAAAACGCTGATGACATTATTGGGGTTTCACAGAGCAGCTTGTCAACCTGCAAGCTGTCAAAAGAAAAACCAAAAAAGCCACAGGGGAATATTATTACTGTTTTTAGAAGCTGTCTTATTTGTTTGCAGAGAAACTGGTTAATGGCTTACATTTTTCAGTCATCTTTATGCAAATGTTTTTCACACTCAGGTCAACATTTAAAATTTACAATTTACTTTTACAAGTAGTGGAAAAGCCAAAATTATTGCAAATTTCACAGGGAGTTATATGTTGAGTTTTGTGAGAGAGCTGATCCCAGAGAATATCTGTGTAAATGTGTCGCTTTCCCACACAGGGTGTGTTATTTGCTCTCCAAGAATAGTAACACTTACTGTGTGTTAACTGGGTTGATCACTGATATATATGTCATCCTGTGAGATCATAAAGGTGTCAAACGTCAACCTAGTTTGAGACTTTAATAATGACACAAGAGTAACCTGGTAGAGAATTGAGGAATAAGCGGTTTAGTTTGGTTTACAGGCATATTCAGTTCACATGGTGTATGTTGTTTGACATACAGACATACCATAACACTCATTCCGAAACAAACAAACAAAATCATGGTTTGTTATTCAAAAAGCATTCACTACATGCATTATGAAGCCTATTAGAATGGAGAGAACGTTCATCGGGGCGCCATGGTGGCCAAGTGGTTAGCACGTTCGCCTCACAGCAAGAAGGTCGCTGGTTCGATCCCCGGCTGGGCCAGTTGGCATTTCTGTGTGGAGTTTGCATGTTCTCCCCGTGGTTGCGTGGGTTTCCTCCGGGTGCTCCGGTTTCCCCCACAGTCCAAAGACAAGCGGTACAGGTGAATTGGGTAAGCTAAATTGTCCGTAGTGTATGTGTGTGAATGTGTGGATGTGTTTCCCAGAGATGGGTTGTGGCTGGAAGGGCATCCGCTGCGTGAAACAAATGCTGGATAAGTTGACGGTTCATTCCGCTGTGGCGACCCCGGATTAATAAAGGGACTAAGCCGAAAAGAAAATGAATGAATGAATGAAGAACGTTCATCAGTGTATCAGAAAATATACTTAAATTTTTTTATACATTTTTACATTTATATTTTCCAAAATATCAGCTTAATTGCCGTTACAGTAAGTTATTGAGAGACTTACATTTTAGACACACTATTGTTTTTGTTTTTTGCAAACAAAAATTGTTTCAGACACAGCATTTATTGCCTCTGAGAATACTGCAGTATCCTATTTGTTTCTGAATTAATCTATGACCCAGGGTATGGACTTAATGTCACATTCTGTTGGACTTTAGTGTCTTTTATTTGCCCATGACTAGGGCCAGACAGGAATCTGTGGACATTTTTTTGCTATTTCAGCGGAGTATTTTGTTAAAAATCTGCGGATTTATGCGGAATGATTTTGGGAGTATCATAACTAAAACCTTAATAAATTAAATAAAAAGTAATACCTTTTTAACTTTAATGTTTACAATGCGAATCCAATTAGATCCACTTTATTTGATAAACAAAGCAAGTCTCTTATATAAAATATCTACTAAAAGACAGAAAATAGTACTTTACAAACTGTATTGTAAATAAATCATATGAATATTTTCATATTAGTCAGTATTATTACTGAAATTCATTTAAAAACTGAATAAATATAAATTTACACACATTTAGACAAGTAAATAAACAGAATCAATGATGGCTAAAAATCTGCGGAAATCTGCAGAATCATGCGTGCACAGATTCCGTGTGGCCCTACCCATGACATACCTAACCTGCCTATTAGCTATGGAAAAGATTAAGAGAACCCTTGAAAGTTCTCAGTTTTACTGAATTTATGATTTCTACAGTTTATTTACACAGTCCCTCCAATTTGCTCCCCTTATTTTTTTCTTCCAAAAACTTGTACACAGCCTTGAGGCTCAATCACACCAAGAATGATAACTACAGCATAATTATATTATGTTAACATGCTGCATTTTTGTCACTTTAAATGCTCAAACTCATTAAAACAGGACTATTTATTATTTGCCATCATTAATTGTATCGAGAATCAGCTGAAAAAAAAAACATCTTAAAGTTATTTCATCAATATTCTACATCAGTGTCATTACAGTAAAGATCGGCATTAGGCTTTGCTACTCTTAAAAACTTAATACTGATAATACTGATACTTATAAAACTGATATTTAAAAATAGTGTCTTTATTATTACTCTTAATTGTATCATCCTTGGTGTGATCAGGCCATTAATGAAATATTGATGTATTATGATGAAATAAATGAAGTATTATTATTATCATACATGTCCGTGCTATTTGTCATGTGTTGTAGAGGTTAAACGGCGAGCTTCCTTTGAGTGCGGATGACCTTGAGAACGTCTTTGACAGTCTGGATGCAGATGCCAATGGATATCTGACCTTTGAGGAGTTTTCCTCTGGCTTCAGTATGCATTTTATCGATCCTTCAAATTTGAGTCACTCAGTTTCTCATTCCAATATATGCTGTATTTTGGATATTGGAAAGATTTGCTTATGTATTTTTGTCTACTTTTCAGGCGAGTTTATGTTTGGCCCAGGTGTGGTTCCAGTGGATCCGAACGGAGGTAAGGAGCCGGTATCACGGAAATCTCCAGAATTGCTTTATGAAAGCCAGTGGGAGGAGAGGCTTAGCAGAGGAGAGGATGATGAGGAGAAACATTTCTGCATGCTAATGGAGAATCTGGGGGCGAGCAACATCTTTGAAGAGTGAGCGTCTCATCTGTCATTTCGCACACAGGCACATTTACTGGTATAAAAGTCTAATGCCATTTGAAATACTGTAGGTCTAATAATTAATAGTCATTTTTACAAATACACACGAGAGACTACAGGTTCCTTGTAATAAATGCAATAAATTATACTAGTTATGTATTTGTCTATATTATAGCTATTCAATTGGTAAATGCAGTAAAAATATCATTCAAATTTTGTACAAATTCACAAATGAAAATGGTGGATTGATTGATTTGATTGATTTTGTATTTTTTTGAGCAGTGCTTGCATAAATGCTCTTTCTGTATTGTTATCCAGAATTGAAGTGTCGCATTTTAGTGTTTAAACTAAATTTACAAAAGGTATTTTGCATAGAATGCATATTAAATAAAAGAAAACTAGTCATAGTATTTTTTAAAGTAATTCAAAACCTGTTGCTGACAAGTGGGTAAACCCTAGTGGTTTGAAGGATATTGGCAAAATATAAAGATTTAAAATTTCAGTTGATTTTTATTTTGGCTCTGCACTTTGATCCTTAAATGCAATATTTTTATATGACTGATTAGATGATTCTTGTTTTTATTTTGCCTTACAAGATATTTGGAACATAAATAATTTTTACACTAGATGACATTTTAGTGATACCTTCTGTTAATCATGGTAAAATGTGTGGTAATCATAACGTTAAATAATTAAACACAATTAACCTTTGTTAAAGCGGAATACTATAATTTCTTCTGCCTAAATGGTTTAAATTTGCTTTAAATCTTAAAGTCGTAGGCCTTAAAAACACATCAAAGTAAAAGTCATTCACACTATTAGATGATAGTTCAAAATTCACAATGACTCCACAAATCATGCACTGAACTGTTGTCCATGGGTAATTATAACCCAAGTTGACTGCAGATCCTGCGATGTGACTATTGCAGATGCGCACATTGTGATATCGATGCAGAAACGATATATTGTGCAGCTCTAATACAGGACACATTATAATCAAAGAACACAATAAAAAACAATAAGAGGAAGAAAGAATACTACTTTGCTCTTTGTACTTGACGGTTGTATTAAAATAACTGTATCTTCTACTGTGAGCTTACCATGGAAATAGCCTTTGCTACAAAAAATATGTCATAAAATAAAAATCACAAGTGAAGTTACGTAACGTAAGAGACAGCACATTCCCTGAGGAAAGCATATTTGATAAGAGCAGGGGATTTGAATGCAGGTCAATTATTGTCTTCTCATTGAACATATGGTAAGCTGAGCCGCTGAGTTTTAGTAACGCATGACCGGATGCGCTTTCAGCAAACTACCGCCACTCCTAAAAGGCAAACGGTGATGGTGGAAGACATCAATTATAAAAGTTCATCCTTCTGACTGACTGTAATCCTTGTGTACGGTTATTGCCTTTTCATAGGCAAACTGACAGTTTGCATTAGACTCTGAATGCATCTCATATAAAGTCAATACCATTTTGATATATGATAAAAGCAACCTTTTCATTTATTAATTTTTGTTAGCGTCGTGATGTGTAGATTTGGTTTTCTTTCATGAGTGTTTTAGCTAGGACAAGCTTTTCTCTGCTGCAGAAATATCTGTAACTAGCAATCGTGATTATGAAGTTCTGTTGCTAAGAGCAAGGTTACTGGCCTGAAAGCATTATTGAGTTTTGAACATTTATAAATGTATTTACCAATGATTGCAAACATTTAATATAGTTCAGTCCTTGGTGGAGCTTGTTGGTGGAGTGTGATGCGTGATTCAAAGACTACAAAGTCTAAACTTTTCATGCAGTAATTTAAAAGGTTATACTGAATAATGTTGTGATATCTCAGTCCAGAAGAGGTGCGGAGTCTGTGGGTTCAGCTCAGAAGAGACGAGCCTCATCTCCTGTCCAACTTTGAGGAGTTTCTCGCCAGGGTCACTTATCAGATTAAAGAAGCCAACCAAGAGAAGAAGGAGATGGAGACGGCCCTTAAAAGGTTAGATGTCAATTTAGCACTTTCAAACCTGCATTTTAATAGGAATGATACTTTTGTAGACAAGATAATGCAGTATCATCAAACAACATGTGAAGTATAAGCATACCATGAATTAAAATGTTTAGTATTTTATTACTACTATTTTTATTTTTGTATTACATTTATTTAAAGAGGGTGCATTAAAATGTATAGAACGTTACAATGATTTATAATATTATAAATGTATTAGAATGTTTTATTTTACTGTTTTTTTTTTTTTTTTTACTTTCGATAACTTTTCGATGAGTGTTTTTTGCTTTAAACCAGTGGTCCTCAAACTTTTTTCACCAAGTACCACCTCAGAAAAAATTAGTTTCTCCAAGTACCACCATAATGACCAGCAGCTACAGCCCTGCGCAGTTCAAAAACGTTGTAGATTCTTCTTATTATAAATATTTATTATTCTTATTATTATTTATTTTCCACTTTAAACATCCTAAATTGTTTGAACAGAGAAATGAGAAATTAGATCTCCTTACTATGCATTAAAGTAGGCTTTGTGTGTCAGAAAAGCAAGTGATTAAACTATACCTGTCAACATTGGGATATAAAAATACAGCATACCCCTAACAGCCGTTACAAATACAGGGAGGAAAATAACTTCAAATGAAAGAATACATAACAAACATTAGAAAATTCAAATAAAATAAAAGGTTTAGCCTAATAAAATTACTGATCACATCTGTGTTTTCATACGCATTAAAGGGTTAAAAGTGTGTTAATTTTTTTACTTTAATTATTCAGGGATTCCTCCGCGTACCACTCGAAGTAAGCCTGTGTACCACTATTGGTACACGTACCACAGTTTGAGAACCACTGCTTTAAACAACAGGGTAAATGCCGAAGGACTTTTAATTTTCAGTAACCCAGTTAAAACACTTCTGGTGAACTGTATGCCTTTAGAACATCGTAACATTTAAGGTCTGTTTTCTTTAAAAAAATCAATGATCTTCACTGTCTGATTGATATACTATATAAAGTGGGCCTCAGAATGTATCACAAGCACTGCATTAAATTCCATTTTTCTGCACCATCTCTTTAAAATATGAATAATTATTTTACTCCAGTATTTCCAATGGAGTTTCTGCGCTAGCCTGCTGATCCTGAACATCGTGCATGCGTGTAAACGGCTTTACATCTCGTTTTACACTTGGACAACTAAATGAATGCTTAAGTCTATTTAATGGATAATATTTTAATTACATTATAACATCGATGTTCTGAAAGGAAACGTATAAAATTGAAAAGTCACCTTAACCGTTTACTAGAAGTAATGTAAATTGAAAGGGGAAAAAACATTAGCTGTGCATATAGCCTATATTGCATTTTTTTTATTGGATTAAATAAATACTGTCTTAATGAGCATTAGAGGGCACAGAAGTATTAAAAAAATGTCAAAATTCACATGCGTCCCTGTATTGATCTCAATAATAGTCAACACTCAGCGTTAAATTTCGACAATATCGACAATAAGTTTTTCACAAATAAACAAAACAAGCCACGAGAAAGGAGACTTTCCGAACGATGTTCCAGTCTGGTTTAAATGGACTTCCCCAACACGCCGGCAAGCTTCCATGTGTTCCTGATTTACCGCACCTGTGTGCTCATAATGAAACCTGTTGGAAAGACAGCAGATAGAGGTGGAGAGAAGAGAAATACAGCAAAAAGAGACATATACAATAAAAAAACTCACTACTTCAAATAAAATATTTTCTTATTTATTATTGTTTTAGTACATAAAAGAAATAAATAACAATGAGGTACAGTTATTAAAACTTCAATTTTAAAGATGTAATAAAGCAAGACAGTTTTCTTTTCCTCAAGTATTGTACACTGCATTTTCAAATGTACAGAACTCTTTAATGTATGAATTACTAAATCTATTTCTTTGTAATTACAGTGAAACGCATTTACCTTGGCTTTATAGTCATGTCTAGTCTTAATAAATTTTAAAGATGTATTTTCTTAATATGCCAGTCCAACAGTAATCCCATCATGATTTTGATGTGATTTTTCTGTTGGTTATGCTCTGCTTCTTCTCCTAGAAGAGTTCTGTGACTGGTTTTGTCAACTGATTTGTCGTATAGTCTCCTAACTGAAATGAGTTAATAAATGATAGAAAATGAATGCTCCACCAGCTCAATGTTTTTAATGCTTTAAACTGACCAAATGACTTAAAAGCCTTTTGGGTGATTGTGACGTCTTTCGTAGGAAATCGGCTACACATGACGATGAAATCCAGAGGCTTTATGAAGAAATGGAGCAACAGATTAAGAATGAGAAAGACAGGATACTCTTAGAGGTAAAGCTGATGCTGTTATAGTAATTATGTAAGAAATGTAAAGGAAAAAAAGCTTAGTTTTTGCTTGTGTCTACATTGTGGGCTAAAACTGTAATAATAAAGGTTTCACATTTTACTGACTTTCATGGCTGAATCATGTACTATTGATGCAGTAAATATAAAATCCTGTAGTATTTCCTGTAGTCGTTTTCATTATGACTTTATTGATATTACAGATTCCATAGGCATTAAATATTGCTTGGTTACGATACTTTTTTATATAACTGTGTTTCGAGCTTTATTGCAAAATAGGCATATTCAGTATGCACTCAAATTAAGTATTTTAAAAGCACATAGACACTCTTTTATATCATTTGTGGACTCTGATTTGGTGAAATATCTGTACAGCATCTAATGGGATCAGTGCTCAGAAAATAAACTTTTTGAAATCCAGCCTGAAACCGGAATAAAATCCTTTTAAAAAAAACCAAAAAACCCTAAAGACGTGATGAGTTTGGTTACAGAAGATGCCGTATCGAACACACAAGACTCACACACGAACATTTACTCAAAGAAGAACCCTCAAAATGTCAATATTGTAACAGAAACCAAACTGTTAAACATATTCTTGTGGAATGCCCTATTTTTAATCTTATCAGACCACAATTTTTATCTGGAGTGACTTTAAATTAAATATTTTTAAATGTGAATCCTTCTAAAATTATACAATTTTAGTTTTAGATTTTGTTATCTTATATATTATCATTATTATTATTTATGTATTTTTTCTTGTGTATTGTTTATTGCTGTTGATGACCTTTAATTATTAGAATTTTTTATAATGATAAAAAAAGTGATATTTACAAAATGTGGTAAACTATTTTTATTTTTTTTATGACATAGCCAGAGAAGCTGAAATGGCAATAAACTCAAGATTCTCTCTGTACAGCATCTTTTTCAGCATAATTTTTTTTCACTAATCCCACTATTAAACATTTGTTTTAAAAATATGTTTAATAAGTTCAAACTGATGGCTTCAACAAAAGCATATTAAACCAATGAACAGCCTTGGAGCTCACAACGGGTCTGTGTTCAAAGGTTTATCAATTACAGTTAAAAAACAAATTCTCTGTAGTGAAAGTAAATTTATGAATTTTAAGTTTTTGAACCTAAAAGTTTTTTTTATATTGCTATGTTTCTTGTGAAAATTATAGTAAATAGTATGGGTCATGTGATCTGTGTGTTCTCCAGGATTCTGAACGGTTCTTGACTCGCAGTCAGGACATGGAGCATCAGCTTTTATCTAAAGAGAAAGAGCTGGAAAACCTTTCTAACAAACAGAAACGGGTGAGTCACACATTTCTTTGCTACTAAACCAGTATAACTTGTAATTTCTCTACTATATATGAATAATAGATCATATATATTATAACACAATTAAGGAAATGACTGCTAACTGCAATAATGAAAGGTCAAGGAAAGGCTTTAACTTGAAATTAAGATGAAACACCACCTAGATTACTCTAAGATTGTTATATAATCACCAGGTGTTGTTAATTTGCTGGAAATTTGTGTTCAATGTTCAGAAAACCACATGTGACAGTGCTGACGCATTCAAAAATAGATGCTTCTGTATGCACACAATGAACAAAACCCAGCTAAGCCTTTCAATGCTAATGAATGAACAGAAAGTAACAGAGTCTTAATGCTTGCTTTTGCTTCTCTCATTAAAAGCTTCGTTTTCTTCTCTTCTCATCTGTGAACTAAAGGCAAATTAGTTCCTCCTTGTGCTCTTTGCTGCAGTGCAAAAGTAATAGAAACTGAATTTCAGTCTCTGCTGATGTGATCGACTTCTTTTGTGATAGCTAAGGTGTGGATTTGAGCAGTTTGGTTGTGGACATGTTATTGTGTCTATATTTAGCAGCATAGCTGTGTGTAAAAGCATGAGTGTAAGAGCCTTGTTATCTCTTCATTCTTCTCATAATGTCCCAGCCAAACATTCACAATAACACCTCCAAGGCCATCTCAGTTCTTGACAGTGGTGTTAATAAGTATAGCTCATCCATAATGGCAATACATTAATCTATACAATTTTACTGTACTAGTATCTACTAAAATGCTTCTTGTTTTCTTGTGTATTTTCTACAAGTGCGTATTCTTTATGTACTAGTTCTTATCCTTTTGGAACTAATGTTTATCTTTGCATTTTTACTCATTGGTAAGGCCAGACAGAATCTGTGGACATTTTTTTTTTGCTGTTTCTGTGTAGAATTGTGTAAAAAATCTGCGGATTTAGAAATAAAATCATATGTGATAAATAAACACTTGTTATCTGAAAAGATTACCTTTTTAATTTAATGTTTACAATGCAAATCCAATTAGATCCGCTTGTATGGTAAACAAAGCAAGTCTCTTCTACAATATATCTACTGAAAGACAAAAAAATATTACTTTACAAACTGTATTGTAAATAAATTATATGAAAATGATTATGCTAGTAAATAATATTTCTGACATTAATAAAAAAAAAATATCCACACATTTACATATGTAAATCAAGAGAGAATAATGGGCTAAATAATCAGCGGATTTCTGCGTGCACAGATTCTATGTGGGCTTACTATTAGATATATTAGTAAGTATTAATTAAGAGGCTTATATCTATTAATTACATACTAGTGCTCATTTCACTAGTGACTAGTAAATGCTCTGTTGTTAGTAGCAAATAAAATAGTTGCTTACATTAAATACTATTTCTTCTGTACTGAGTTCTGTCATCTAAATGTTCTTAAGTTTTTTTTTTTTTTTTTTTTTAAACACAAATAATATATTTTGGAAAAAAGCTGAAAACCTTTAACCATCCACTTCCATAGTAGGAGAATAAAATTCTAAAGATGTCAATAGTTACAGGTTTCCAAAAATATTTTTCTTCAAAATATCTTATTTTGTGTCCAACAGAAGAAAGAAGCTCAATCGGGTTTGGAAGAAGTAGAGTGCATAAATGATAGACTTTTCAGTTCTGGGTGAACTGTCCCTTTAAGTGCTTGTACCCCTAATTGGATACTAGTACTTTTTCATTAACTTACTAGTGCTTATTACTAGTACTTACTGTACAAACTATATGTAGTATCAATTGAATGCATACTATCATCTGTTATAGATACGATTACCTAATGAATAAGAACTAATTTCTATTTTTCGAGTACTAGTATCTAATCAAGAGGCACTTTTTAAAAACTAGTACTTTAAAGACGAGCTAAAGTGGTTAAAGACTAACCACCTGTAGCTATTAAATTAGTACTATATAAAGTACTATAAAAAAGTTAGTACTAGTAGCATGATGATACACTGTAATAAATACAGGGATTCACACAATTCCTTCCTGTTGTTCATGAACATAACAAATTTAAGTAGATTAAACATAGAACAATTAAGTTGTCCCAAAAGAACTCACAAATTGTTGTTTCTGATCATTTTAATTAAGTGGTTTAAACAAGCAGCAAAAAATATATAGTTTGATTGTTATATACTAGTTGTGTATGTTTTATAAATTAAATGTTAAAGTAGACTGAAATATATACTTGTGTAGCAACAAGTGTGATTTAAGAGTGTGTTTCTGTTGTTTTATATTGTTTGTTTGATTGCCTGTCAGCTGGAGCGTCAGTGTCGAGATCTGCTCAGCGAACAGCGGGAGACGTCGGTGGAAAACGTCAAACTGAAGCGGTATAATGAGGACTTGAGCCGTGAGCTGGACCACACGAGTCAGGAGCTGAGTCTGGCCCAAGAGCAACTCATGATGCTGCAGGAACAGTCCTCACGCCTGCACGAGGAGCGAGAGATGTGAGCGGCATGACATTTACTTGTCTCAACAGGGAAATCTTTAAGGAAATAAAGCACAAATTATTTGTCTATGCATACTAGAAGGTCCAAGTGCAGTGAGAGTGATGCTAATTTCATTAGCAAAGTAGTATGCTTATGTTTTCTTGATATTCTTTGTTTGATTAATCGGAATTAGCATATAGTAAGTCGCACCAAAAAAGAAAAATATATTTATTTATGTATTATGTATTTGTCTAGTTATTTGACATTGCATATTTATTGAGATGTTTGATTATGAGGTTCGTTTATTCATTTATTTATATGTATAGAAGTATATTTATGCTTACACATTTACAAATAAATATGAATAATAATATAAACTATAATATAATAATAATATAAAACATAGTATATCAGTAGTATAATATAGGAAATTAAATTTTCACACTAACCATAGAACCAAGGGTTTATAATACAATGGGCATTTATTATATGTACATGGGCATTTATTTTTGACCTTTAGACATTAATTTAGGCTTAAGAATGTAATTTCTCCGTCAATTTTTTTCATTGCTATTTTCAGTCTGCATAACTTAAATTATATTTCCCTGTCTAGTTACTTGATATTACATATTTGAATATCGGAATTATGAATAGTTTCTCAGCACAGTGCTGGGTTGCAGCTGAAAGGCCATCCGCTGTGTAAAACATATGCCAGAATAGCAGGTGGTTCATTCCACTGTAGCGACCCCTGATAGTTCAGGGAGTTTTGAAGGAATGAATGATTCATGAATATGAGATTAGTTTTAATACAGTTTTAATGTATGTAGATATGTGCTGTATGTATAATTGGTTTCTCACAACGTACATAACATTTCAGATACAATAGCACACATAATTACAATTCATCTGTTGTTATTACAGGGAAATTTACAGAGTTACAGAAAGCCTGCAACGAGAGAGAGCAAGTCTTCTCAAGCAGCTGGATTTACTAAGGTAAGAAATTACTACAACCGAGGAGGCAGGCTTTTATGTTGGTCCAGAATCTAAATGTATTCTGTTCTATTCCTCCTAGGGAAATGAACAAACACTTACGAGATGAAAAAGACATGTCCTATCAGGTAGGTAATAGATGTTATGCAAGACATTATACTGATGTCGCATTTGACAATTTCAAGTCATTGTTCGCTGTTTCTTAGAAACCGAAGACTTCTGCTGCGAAACTCTCGTGGACACAGAGGTCTGGATCAATTGCGATGAAACATGCTGAGTGCAAACAGTCATTCAAAAGGTAAAGCTGTGCCAAAATGTCATCTGTTCACTCAAATTAGAGATCCTGGATAAATTGATGAATCACAATTCTCTTTTGAATGGATAACTTAACAACAAATGAAATTTACTGAGGTTCTGGCAAAATTGGCTGCAATTTATGTTTTAGATATTATTTTAAATAATATATTATTATGCATTATTATATTTTGTATATTAATATATTTTAAATATCAGTAATAACTTAAATACTTCATGTTTTTTTTTAAAATCAGAATCAAAATCAGAATGAGTTTATTGCCAGGTATGTTCACACATACAAGGAATTTGTTTTCGTGACAGAGCTTCTACAGTGCAACAGAATTAGAGACAGGACAAAAAACAGATAATAAGTATATTTTAGAAATAGAAGTAAGTGTTAAATGCAAATATACAAATTGACAAGTTTTACTGGATGAATCACCGTTTTTTAAAATAATCTATTGAACAAATTCTTTGACAATGCAATAGTTACAACCTTCATTTGAAGCGTCAAGTTGCTTTGACTTGCTTTCATTGATTCTGTAAACGCCACTGTTTATATCTCAGCTATAAACTGTTCCCAGTTTTTCTTTTAAATTTGAATAATTGAAATACTAAATAATAATACAAATTGAAAAGACTAAAGTTGTTTCATAAAACATACGTAACCAGTGCTCTCTCTGTGTCAAACACAGATTTGAATGTACAGCTGTGATCATCAAAGGTTTAATAAACAATGCAAATTATGGTCATTTAAGATTGTGTGGGTGTCTGAATCGAGATTGCAGTCTTTTAACAACAAACTATTGCAGCTCTACACTCCACATGAAAGTATACAGAGTTTAAACAAAGATTATTGTGAAAACCTCAATACAATTTTGTTTTCTTGATATTTATAGTTTAGTTAATCAAAAAAGATATTACAGATGCAATTATAGTGAATATATTTAAAGTGACTGTTCACCCAAGACTGAAAATTCGGTCATCATTTACTCTCTCTTCATTTGTGACAAACCTGTTTGAATTCCTTTGTTCTGTTGAACACAAAAGACTAACCTAATTATGTGTGTTGCCTACAGTGATGAGGATGAAGACGTTGTGCCCAATTCAAAGCGAAAGAATGTGATTGGCATAAATGGCCACAGCATGGACCTGGAGGACATTGTAGATGGACGACATCCCTCAAAAAGCCAGCTCCGCAGGATCATCTCGATCGAGGAGGACCCTCTCCCGCAGCTCCTCCAGCAAGGATATCAGGCCCAGCTCAGGGAATGGAGTGAAGATGAGGAGCTGGAAGAGACCGTTGACCTTCAGATGAGTAATATTTACCCTACAACCAGCACTCCGACCTCTACTTCACCTCCTCCAGCCGTCTCTCACACACCCACCTCACCCAGAGGACAGCCAGTGGGCAAAGAGACCGTCCAGTTGGTGAGAATCTGCTGAGAATTACTTTATGGGTTTATGAAGAATCTTTAAATCCAGTGCAATCTGTCAGTTGCTTATCAAGTGGATCAGTGCCCGTCCCCCGTTTTCAGCATTTTTCCTTGCCTTTATTTATTTTTTTATTATTACAATTTTAAAAATGCCTTTATGCAGGGCCTAAATTAAAACATTAACCAGGAGACACATGTGATTAAAAATAGGCCTGTCACAATTATCAGTATATCGACTTATCGCACAACATATGGACCTGACCTCAAACATTTTCGGTAATGCAATATATATCGCCCACACATAACACTCAATTCTAGCAGCATTTTAGCTGATTGTGAAACATTTCTATCTCGGTTGGCGCTGTCAGTGTCAGTATGGTTAAAAAACACTATAGCATTGAACATTACATACATTACAACAAATTACTTTAGTATATTTTCATGTGGGTGTTTGACAACTGACAATAGATCTGCTAGCAGATTTCACCTTGCACTTTTTTTATTAACATTTATTATTAATTATTTAGGATACGGGATTTCACATTCTGATTCCAATGTCTAATTATTAAAAGGCTAAAATTACTGTCATTAAATATTCTTAAGCATAAAATATGTGTTTTTTGGAAGAGTGTATTGCATTGTGATGATATTATTTTGTCATTCTGGCATTACGTAATAACTGGCATAAAATGACAATAATATAATTTATCGCAATATTTCTGTGCAATATATCATACAACAAAAAATACATATCGTTACAGGCCTAATTAAAACTCATGTTGGCAGGTATCTGAAATTGTGTTACTGTTACAAAATGGGTCTAAATGACCCATTTTCATTGCTATTTTATGCTATTTCAATCAAGGCTGAATGTTTCTTTGAATTTTTCAAAGAAATACTTTTTATTGTATAATGCTTATCATTCATTAAATATTTAGTTTTTAATTTCCACAAGTCATGTTAATTTTTTATGGTTATATTGCGATTCTCTGCCCTGCCCCCGTCTCAGCAGCAACTCTTTTGAAAAAAATACACACTTAGGCCCTGTTTACACTAATACGCCTTGGTTTTAAAATTGCATTTCATCTAGCATTTCTGAAAAGCCCATCCATCCACACTATACCCCTGAAACGCACATCACGCATCAGTATACTGCTTCAGTCTTTTCCTTTAATGCTTAGTAATTTTTGCAAAAACTTCAGATACTGTTGGTGTCTTTTTCTCCAGGAGGAAGGGGCCAGTTCAGGTCCAGATCGTCTCTTTAAGGTTGTTCTGGTTGGCAATTCTAGCGTTGGAAAAACATCTCTTCTCCGGCGCTTCTGTGATGACTGTTTTCACTCTGGTACATGTGCTACTGTAGGTCAGTGGCCTTCCATTTACATCATTACTATTATTTATTTAACTTAAATAGCCTCAATAATAAAGCAATAGTTCATCCGCAATAATAATTCTGTCATCATTGACTTCCTCGTGTTGCTTTGGGTGTGAGTCCACAGCTTGTTTCACAAGTTGTCAGCATGATGTTGGATCTGGTAATTCGCCACATGCTGATGGCAGTAACACTTTTAAACGATATTTTCTGTCACACAACATTGAGAATTTGCTGGCTCAGGATTTCAGAATTTATGTTTGAAAGAAGTACAGAAAGTGTTAAAGTACAAATGGCACAAAGAGCTACGTTTGTCATAGTTTTGTCATTGTATATAGTACAGCCCATTACGTCAGTGATAAAAATAATACTTAGTATTTTGGTTTTAAAAACTTTTTACATGCTTTTAATAATGATTTTTTACACAGTGCTGGTCTGTAGGGTTGAGGGGGCCTACAGTAGGTGAGATAAAAAAAGAATTGGGCCCTCTGGTGTAAAAACAGTGATAAGAAAGCACGCAAAAATAATTAAATATTTTTATATTTACAGGTAATTGTATACATTTTTATCAACTGTGACATATTAAACCTATAATACATATGTACAAATATTTACTCAGAGTTAAACAAATAAGTTTGCAAGCCAGAAAACACTCATTTAAAAAAAAAAGTATTTAAGCATGACATATACAAATAAAACATGCATCAAATGCCTTTTTTTGTAAATGAATGACATACAAATAAATGCGTAAATAATTAGAAATGCAGGAACCATTTAGCTTGTTTTTTACACAGATTTACACAAACAAAACTTTGCATTAGATGTTGGACAGTGGTTTAAATTCGAGTTTGACTAAATGAGGGGGAATCCTGTGTTTTTTCAGGAGGGTGAATTAGTGGGATAGCTAGCTTTGAACTTGCTTTTTTTTTACTCTGCTTTTCTTTTCTTCCTTTTTCGGCTCAGGAAAGATGCCGTTTAGTTTGGACGCCATTACATTACAAATTCAAATTCGATTAAGATCGATTAAAAATAGCAACGACAGTTGTGACGTTATATTACTTAAGACTTTAAGACACTTTTTTCGGCTTAATATCCAACATGAGCAATTGGAGAGATATGTGGAATTTGTGTAATACGTTACATTATCCCAGTAGCTGATCGCAGGTGATGTTATGCAAAATAAAGTGTGGTGCTGCTGGGTATGTTTCTAATATTTTTTGCTTTCATTCATACTGTTGTTAAGTATCTATTATCATTTTCAGCTATTTGTCATGTATGAATCATACAGAGCTATTCTTTGAATGAAATGTGGAGGTTATTTGTTTTATTGTGAATTGTATCAAGTTGTTTGTGCATTGCACAATGTGCATTGTTAATAATTTAAACGTTCGCACTCGTCTTCGCGCTTACGTTCACAGTAAATACAATATAAAAGCAGAGTTTTTCTAGTCCATATCTGCAGTATCAATGCAGTTACAATTTTACATAATTAATCTAATATCACATTGATTATACACTCAGACCACTGTTGGTAAAAATGACTTCATGTATCATTCCCTAAACCACCGGGGCTGAATTAATGCTGAGCTATAATTAAAACGTTTAAGTGTAAAACAAGATTTAAATGTTTGGTCATGCTTTATTTTAATGTAAAATTCACACAATTAATTAAGACTTTGGGCTCAATAAACTACTAATAAGCTGCTTATTATAATTAGTAAGGAAGTGGTTGGGTTTAGGTATTGGGTTGAATTAGGGATGTACAATAAGATCTTTTACAAGTGATAATAAGCAGTTGATATCTTAATAAATAGGCAAGTAATAAGCCAATACTAAATGGTGTGAATTGTTACTTAAATGAAAGTGTTACCAAATGTTTTTACTCCCCCTTTTTATCAGTTTCGTGAGTCCTTGCAGAATAAAACTAATACATCAGACATCATACAACTAAGATGTCAAATGCAATGTCTGCAACTGTTTGCCCTTTTAGTCAGTGCTTGTATATATGGAGCTTCCTGGAAGAAAACACGAAAACTCCACCTTCAGACTGAATTCCTTTATTTGTGTGATGTGTGCGCAGGCATCGACTACAGTGTGAAGACGCTTTCGGTGGACAACAGCCAGATCGCCCTGCAAATGTGGGACACAGCAGGACAGGAAAGGCAAGTGGTAGTTTCATAATGAGTTCAATTCAAAAAAACTATTCACAATGACTGTGCTATCAGAAATCTGTTTGTTCGGTTCCAAGTAGAAAGTATGTAAAAGCTAAATGATGTGGGTTTTCATCGACAGGTATCGCAGCATCACCAAGCAGTTTTTCCGTAAGGCGGATGGCGTGGTTGTGGTCTATGACATCACTAATGAGCAGACTTTCACAGCTGTGAGACAGTGGCTGGCCAGTGTGCAGGTGGGGGATTCACTTTTACTTTATTCTTGAGTAAAAAAACTAAACTTATAGTGTAGACAAACCTGTAAAGGAGTCTTATTAGTTGTCTCAGGCATCCCCAGAATGTGTCTGTGAAGTTCAGCTCAACATACGCCACAGATAATTGATTTACTATTCTACATGGTTATAAATTATCGCTCAAAGTTTACAGTAGTTTAAATTAGAGTTGATTATTTGTTAACTTTAGTAATGCAACACTACTACTACTTGATGTGGTTCTATTCTGTTTTCTATGTTTAAGAATATATTCAGCAGTTACAAAGTCACTCCAAAGGATCTTGCTCTCTTATATCAGTTACTATACTAACTTTAAGCCAAGCGTTGTTACTTTCTCTGAAGAATGCTCAATAATACATTCAAGGTCTTTGATGTAGTTCAGGAATGGTGTTTACTGATATAGAAAGCAACTCCCCCTTGGAGTGACTTTGTAACTGCAGATTGTCACACATCAACTTTACACATTAAGAGGGATAGTTCACCCAATAATGAACATTTACTCACTATTTACTCACGCTCAAGTGGTTTCAAACTTTCACGAGTTTCTTTCTTCTGTTGGACACAAAAGAAAATATTTTGAAGAATGCAGAAGTCAATGGTTACAGGTTGTCAGCTTTCTTCAAAATATCTTCTTTTGTGTTCAACATAAGAAAGAGACTCGTAAAGGCAGAGTAAATGACAGAATTTTCACTATTGCTTTAAAAAATACACATAACAGGACCACATTAAAATGTATTGTTTTTTTTTTAGAACATTTACAGTTTTTAACATTTATGTATGTGGAAACATGCTTTATTATTTATTTTATAATTTTTACACTGTAAAAAAAATGCTATGTATTATGTTAAACTGACTTAAGACAGCTTGCTTAACTTTTAAAATTAAGTTAGAACAGGATTAACTTAAGTATAATAAACTTAAAAACATGCTGTCATGACTAATTCATCATATTATTTTTTACAGTGAACTTGTGTTTATTCTTTGCATGTTTTTGTTGATAAATAATTTTATATTTTTAATATACATTAAACTTCATTGGCATTCAGAGTGGACGGCAAAGTAAGAATTGCATTATATAGGACACCTGTTCCTTACTGTGCATATGACAACAAACCTTTTGAATCTTGAAATTGATTGAAATATTAATTAAATGGTGGATTAAAGAAATATTCAATTCACTAAAATGCTCCCTAGATATAAACATGCTTCTTTAGTTTAAAGGGTTAATTCATCCAATTATTCTGTTATTCATTTCTTACACTCATGTTTTTTTCTATCTCCTGAGACTTTAGTTCAGCGGAACACATGTTAAGATATTTAGATGAAATCAGAGAGCTCCATGACCCTTAATAGACAGCACTGGTCATGAGATGTCCAAGAAAAGGAACCAAAACCCCCCCGTGTGGCTTCAGTGGTTCAACTGTAAACAAAGTTTGGTGAACAAACTTATTCTTGAAGCTTTGTATGTTTACAATTGAACCACTGAAGTGACATGGAATGTTTTAACAATGTGTTTGGATCCTTTTATCTACTTTATCTACAGTTGTTGACTATGGAGGATGAGAGACCTCTTGGATTTCATCTAAAATATCTTGTGTTCTGAAAATAAACAATTAATAACAGATTTTTCTTTTTGGGGAGAACTAACCCTTTAGATACTATTTGCTTCAGTTGATAGCACATTTTTCATTTTTTTTTCTCCTCAATTTATTATCATTAGTGGAACTAGTGTGGTTTTAGTCAGGCGTGTTTGAATTGGCTACTGGCCTATAACAAATGTGGTTCGTTCAACACAATATCGTCTTATTCAAAAGAAAATGGGCTGTTTCAAGGCTTTTCAACAATACTGTTTAAATCACAGAAATGAATTATCACTTCTGGTAAGCAAGGCTGTTTTATTTATTTATTTTTTTGCAGGAGGGAGCAGGTGAGGACATTCCTATCATGCTCCTGGGCAATAAAACAGATCTAGACAACCAGAGAGTGATTCCGCTAGGATTGGGAGAGAAATTAGCCAAGGTGAGCGAATCTAGGTCCTGGAGTGGCATTAATGCGTCAACATGAAATATTTTAAGTGTGGTGCTTGTGAATGAGCAAGTAAATGAACTAACACTGAGCCATATTAGTATTATAAGGAAGTTCAGTCTTTTTGTGTTTCTATATTCAGTTTGTATGAAGTCATTTCCTGTTAGTTACTAGTTAGCTAGTATTTTATACACCAGCAGACATTAAGGTCTACACTGAGGGACAAAAAATGAATCCTTTCTTCTAAACGTATATTTTGCACTTTTACCTCCTCTTTCAGGACTTTCAGTTGATTTTCTATGAGTGCAGTGCTTTTTCAAGCCACAATGTGATAGACTCCATGATTCACATGGCAAGGTAAGAGAGTATTAACAAATATATATGCGTATAAATATATTTTTTATATTTTTTTTATCAAAAATGAATTTCATACAGTTTATGGCTGTGTGATAGAGATTGTAGAATGCAGAATTACTGCCCCAAAATTCAGGATATTGAGACAAAATTGCCTAATTAATTTTCTCTCTTAAGTGTATCAGATGAGATGGTTCAATATCACACAAAAGTTGTTAGTATCACAAATTTGGATTTTTATACATTTCACTAAATTGGATGTTAATGTTTTTCTATTTTTGACACAAATAAATGTTTTTCAATATCAATATGAAAACGTATTACCCATAAACCCACAACAGAAGAGGTGTTGCACCAATCAGCACACAGTGGAATTTTGAACAAGTTCAGGTGAACCAATTACTCAGAGGGCCATCTTTCTTAAGAGCTGTTTTCTTCATTGCTGAATGAATAAGCCATTTAAATGAATCAAATGAGTAACTGATTCAGTGCCCTACATTTGAGACCTTAAATGTCACCTATTGGCAGTTTTGTTAACCTATTTAGAGAATCATTCTTTATAGTTTCTCATTTTGAAGATGATGATGATAATGATAAGGATAAGGATGATGATGATGATGATGATGATGATGATGATGATGATAATAATAATAATAATATTAATTAAAGTTTCAGGTTACCCAAAAGGAAAATTGTCATAACTTACGCCTTATTGCCTTCAAATCCATATAATTATCTTTTGTGTGCGTGTATATATATATATATATATATATATATATATA
>CAIGQQ010033467.1:1927400-1978913 GCA_903798035.1 Danio albolineatus
GTTTTCTCTTTTTATATCTATAAACCAGTACCTCTTTAAAGTGTGAAATGAATAAATTTTTATGATAATATTTAGAATAAGAAGTGCACTATAGTCTTGTACATATACTACAATTCATCCAATTTTCCCTAATAAGGTTATTTAAATCACCCGTTACATTATTGGTCTAAACAAATCTGTATTTTCATACCAACAGTTGATGTAATTATTGTTTTAAATATGAAGGTCTTGGGAGGAATATTTTAAATGAGCAAAATAAGCTCCTAAAACTCTAGTTTGTTTACTGCACAATCGTTTTGCACAAGTGTGTTATTTATTACTCGCGTGATGAATTAAAAATCATAAATTATTTCTTTAATATTATAAGCAGACAGTCTGAGGAATGGCTCCATTTGCGATCATCAGCAGGAATATTTTTAATACGTGGCCTTCAGATGTTTTGCATGCGGACTTGGTTTTAACAGTATTGTTCACTTTACGACTAATCTATCAAACCAGAACACTTTTTGATTGTATTTTATGTATCGTGCTAATATGGTAATATGTATATTTGTAGTCTGTATTTGCAATTGAATGCAATCAGTGTTAAATTAGTGTCGGTTAGTAATGCTCACATACTGTTGTGTTTGAAAGTTTGCATTCTTGCAGGATCTGTTTAAATGTTGCTTTTTATTTAGTACTGTCCTGAGTAAGATGTTTTAGATAGAAGATTTACATACATTATAGTTTACAAGACAAAAAACAAGCCCCTGTAGAAGTTTACATACAGTATCCTTGGTTTTAAATACTGTGTGTGTTTTCTGCTTTGTGATGGTTCTTCATGTTTCTCTTTGTTCTGAACAGCTACTTGACAAAAATCCTCCATGTCCTGCAGATTCTTCAGTTTTCCAGCATCTTCTGCAGATTTGAAGCATTTCCAGGAATGACTGTATGGTTGTGAGATCCATCTTTTCACTCTGAGCATGACCGAGGGGCTCAAACACAACTATTAAAATAGGTTTAAACCCTCAGTAATGCTCCAGAAGGAAACACAATGTATTATGAGCCAGGGGGTTAGGGTTATACAAAAAAATTAAACATGATGAAGTTGTCAATTTCCTAATTTTGTTGATTTATCACTGCCTTTCGGACATAACAGAAAATACTTGCATGCTTCCCGAAAGACAAATTAAGTGCAATTTACCTCCAGATTCTCCAGATTCTAAAGATTTTCAGTCATCAGCTCTTAATTCTTTGTGTTTTCATCTGGAGCATCGGTGAAGGTTTAAATTTTCCTAACAGAGAAAGAGTCCCAAAATCATCCCCAGAGTGAAAAGATGGATCTCACAATCATATAGTAACTGCTTGAAAGGGTTAAATTCTGCAGAAGATGCTGGAAAACTTAAGAATCTGCAGGCCATGGAGTATTTTTTATTTTTTTTGTCAAGTAACTGTTCGGAACAAACAAGAGTCTCATAAACAACCATCACAAAGCAGAAAAACACACACAGTGTGAAAAAAAACAAGAGTATGCAAAGTTTTGCATTGGGTTATTTTAATAATTTCAGGCAAGTTTTTGTCTTGTGAACTAAACTGTATGTAATCACCCTTTATTGAAATATCTTACTTAGGACAGTACTACAATAAACAAAACAAAAAAACATGTATTTTTGTGCGATCTCTCTTATTTTAAAAAAAATTCTTCACATTTTAACAGATTCTGCAAGGTGTTTCTAGCACAACTGTAATATACTTATAATATAAATTCTCCCCGTGTCTTATAGAGATGCATTTATGATCCACCAGACAGTGGATTTATGCACATTAGAGATGAACAAAAAGCCTTATGCTGTGTCTCAGGAAGAAATTCAGCGAATCTCATCTGTATCGAGTTTTTATGTTTGATTCATGCATAATTTATGGTTAGTTTCTCAATCACAAATACTGTAGGACCACTGAGGGCAGAATAACACTATATTTCAACACGGTGTGGATGTTTTTAGATTTCACACTTTTGTAGTCTTAAATGTTAATACTTTAAATGTTTATGCTTTATAATGTACATGTGAAATGTGTAAATAATGAATAGAAATGTATTTTGAGTGAAATGTTGAAATAAAGTATACTATGTTTGCATTATTTTTGGATCATGCTTTTGAAGAAACGGCAAGACGAGGCATGTCTCAACAAATTTATATTGCTCGATTCAATTCACCTTTATTTGTATAGCACGTTCACAATGTAGATTGTGTCAAAGCAGCTTCACATAGAAGGTTATAGCATATTGAAACAGTGTCAGTCCAGTTTTCAGAGTTGAAGTTCAGTTTAGTGTGGTTTCATATTCAGTACAGAGAGTCCAAACACTAAAGAGCAAATCCATTGATGCGCAGCTCTACAGGTCCTGAACCATGCAAGCCAGTTCGCCAAACTTCACCAATTGGCGAAAGAGAAGAATTAAAAAACCTCGAGAGAAACCAGGCTCAGTTGGGCATGACCATTTCTCCTATGGCCAAACATCTTGTGCAGAGCTGCAGTCTAGGCACCGGAGGCTGGAGAAGCTGACGTCAGCGAGACTCGTCTGTCCTTATTATCCACACCCTTAATCTCTCTTTTCCAGAACACTTCTTCAGTAATAAATGTAAAATCAGTTGTGTGTTTATCACATGCACTATTTGTGGACGTTTGATTCTGCCATGGGATATAGAATAAGCCTTTTTTCACAATTCAAACTTAACATTTTTGAGAAAGAAAATAAATTCTGAAGTGTAAGTAAGCTCTGCAATAAATTAAGTTAGCCAGAATTGTGTGATATAAACTGAATTTTAAGCAAAAACTTAGACTTGTAAGATGAACTGAATTTTGAGAATGGCAAATGTAAAAATTTTAACTGAAATACACTCACCGGCCACTTTATTAGGTACACCTGTCCAACCACTCGTTAACACACATTTCTAATCAGCCAATCAAATTGACTTTGAATTTGGCATGGTTGTTGGTGCCAGACGGGCTGGTCTGAGTATTTCAACAACTACTGATCTACTGGGATATTCACGCACAACCATCTCTAGGATTTACAGAGAATGGTCTGAAAAACTAAATATCCAGTGAGCGGCAGTTCTTGATGCCAGATGCACAAATTGATGCCAGAGGTCAGAAAAGTTTGTCAGACCTGAGCAGATAGAGAGGCAACAGTAACTCAAATAACCACTCGTTACAACTGAGGTATGCAGAGGAGCATCTCTGAACACGTCAAACCTTGAGGTGGATGTGCTACAGCAGCAGAAGACCACATCGGGTGCCACTCATGTCAGCTAAGAACAGTAAACTGAAACTACGATTCACAAAGGCTCACCAAAATTGTTCAATCGATGGATTACTCCTCAGTGCTTAAACTCTCAGTAGTGAGTATTAAACCACACTGAACTGAACTGAACTAAAATGAACTTCAACACTGAAAACTGGACTGACAATGTTTCAATTTATTATAATCCATGTGAAGCTGCTTTGACACAATCTACATTGTAAAAGTGTTATAGAAATAAAGGTAAATTGAATTGAAGATTGGAAATGTTGAAAAATATTAGGACATTAAAAATATGTCCAATAGAGCACCTTTGGGAAGTGGTGGAACTAGAAATTTGCCTCATGGATATGCACCTGACAAATCTGCAGCTACTGCATGATGCTATCGAGTCAATATGGACCAAAATCTCTGAGGAATATTTCCAGTACCTTGTTGAATCTATGACGCGAAGGATTAAGGCAGTTCTGAAGGCAAAAGGGGGTCCAACCCAGTACTTGCAAGATGTACCTTATAAAGTGGCCGGTGAGTGTATATAAAGAATCGTGAAGGTGAAATCCTAAGATTTTGTCACAATTCTGCCTTTTGTTTCTTAGAATTGCTGGAAAGAAGTTTGAAATTGAAATCTCGACGTGTTATATTAAAGAAAATATGTAGCATAATGAGATCATATTACAGCTGTAGTCATTTACTCTTGTATATTGCCTCCTTCACTAACTTGAAAAGCTAGCATTACACAGACAGTATACTTCAGCTTTTCCATTCTATCACAGCCAGTGTGTCAAATAGACTTGTGTCCTTTTTTCCATAGTCACTTCAGGCCCTCTTGTGGACGGCAAAATAAACTGCACAAAGAGTCAAATCAAGTTTTACAATCAGTTTAATGGACAAATGACTTTTATTTGCTTTACCATCTAACATCTCACATCACCAGTTTCAATTTAATGAATTATTATTAATATTTAAAATCTGTCTCTTTCATATTTAATCTCAATTGTCAAGTTTTACAAACAGCCAAGACACGTGCATGCTATTGTACACCGAAACATTTTACTTTATTTTAATGTTATTTGTTTTAAGCTATTCGTTGCTATTATTTTGTTTGAGGATCAAATCATGGCAGAATAATACTTTGAAAACTCTTTAACATGTAAACCTCAAATATGACCAATGGCAGGCTATGATGAATGAGGAAAGCATTCATTCATTGTTTTGAACACCGTTTATAACGCCAGGTAAACAAACTATTCACACTTGTTAACCGGGATCTACCACTTTTTACCCGGGTTATGAATCCCCCCATTGCGGTGTAAACATAGGCTGTGTCTAAAATCACCACCTTTACCCTTACAAGGGAAACTGTAGCGTCTGAAACCATAACCAAGTGTTCATTGTTCATTCTCATAATGCATTACAACATTTAGTGCACATCCGATGTACACTCAACTGCTGAAAAATACCCACAATGCACTGTGAGAGTCCTGATGATTCAATTCCCGCCGAATTTCGCGTCTTGTGTCAGAAGACGTCAACAACAGAGCCGTCCGTTTTACAACGTGAGTACAACTTGAAATCAGAATTTGTTTTATTATTTTATTCAACCATGCTAAAGTTTGTTTAACGAAAGAGTCAAATATTTGTGTATATAACATTAACGGGGCGACGGTTTGCTAAGTTTCAAATGTTTATTAACAGCAAGCATAGGCCTATACGCAATGCAGCTCTGGTTTCATTTCCTGCTTCAAGTGGACAATAATAGTAGACTGTATTGTCTTAAATGAAGTGTAGGCAATGGAGAAAGGGGTTTGGGGGAGATTTTGGACACAGCCTTACAGTCTTAGCAACAGAGGGGTTATCGCTATTTGCACATTCACAAAAATCACCAGCATTTGAGGACTAAAAAATGTCAAATAATATTGCAAAATACGACCGTTATCAAAATTATTCTTTCCCTTTTAGTCTGTCGTGAAAACAACTGATTAGGATTGTAACCATATCTTTTGTGTGATAGAGGCTTTGTGTAAATATTTCATGTGACTTTTTTTGTCTAATCAGCCACGCTCACGCTACTGATATTTAAATAAGGTGGTGAATCCAACTTTGTACATTATGAAAGAGCAGTAGGGCTTTTCACACTGAGTTTAATCCTGGGTTGTTGTTTTAAACCAGACTTTTAACCCCAGGTAAAAGAGAAGTTTGCTAAGAAGTAAATGCTTGGCAATGACAGTGTCACATGCATATTTTAACACTTTGAACAGTTATGAAAAGACTGTAAGCTGGATATAAACAGCTGTTTCATCATTTTTGGGGAAAATTGTCAGTATGGAAACAACTTGAAGCCTAATGTAAAGCATATTTACACAGGCTCAGTGCTTTTTCTGCTATGCTATACGTCTAAAAAATGACTTGCCTTTTGCTGCTTGTTCAAACTACTTATTTAATACGATTTTAATTTTTTTTGGGACAACTTAATTGATTTATGTTCAATCCACTCAAATTTGTGAAAAGGATCAAGTTAACTTAAGCTATTTGCGTTGGCACAACATGAAGTTGTCTGGAACCTGGGGGCTTCCGGTTCCAATCGCTCTATCAGAGTGTATAGGAGACTCGTCAAATGGTAAAAATAATCGTTTACAAAGCGATGTAATACTTTTGAAAAATCGCAATCGATATATATATATATATCGAGGTATACGCGATTTGAAAAGTCAAGGTTTTAAAACTGCCAAAATTTTCTATAATATAGTTCCTAAGGTATGTGTAAGTTTTTTTTTTTGTTATGTTTTCATTTATTTATGTATTTATTTTAGTACAACAGTATCTCCAGCAGAAAAAGATATACAAAGTTTTCCAGTTTTCCATTTCAGCCACAGCTTTAGCGTACTGTAGGGGGCGGGAAACGTCAAATACCAGTCAGGGCCTTTGATTGGTCTGCAGCTCTGATAAGAAATGCATGGCGATGTCATAAAAAGTGAGAAGCTGAAAGTTTTGCAGGCTCTTATCTTCTAATCTAAATGCAGATTTTCACACTAGCTTAACTTTAAAGTCTGTGCAAAATCAAAAAATGATTGACTACATTTACATGGATATAATTGATTAAACTATTTGATTAAGGTTTTTATATGAGTTGCTTTTTGAATGTTCCTTGCATGGTCCTGTTTTACATGTTATAGACCATAATTGGATTAACGGCATTGCGTCACCGCGCTATCCACGTTTCCTCCAGAGTTTCATGTAATTTCGGGCGTTTCATTTTCAATTTGACAATTTTAACTGCAGTTTGGCACTTTAGGAACATTTAGGAACATTTCTTGCATGCCTCCCCTGACAAAGGAGATATTGGATGCGACTATGAACTGCTGGTAGAGTGTTTTTAATGGAATTTGATACGGCACGCCGATTGGGATTATTATTCTTCAATCGAACAATTAATACATGCAAGGTAATAGGCTACAGTGAGAAAAAAAAAAGATATTTTCGGTAATATACAATCTACTGTCTGACCATTTGCTTCTGTGTTTGGAGTGGCGGTCCTTCTCTGTTGATGTTAGTTTAACAGCTCCATCCATAATGTACTTAACCATGCCCCTTTAACCAGTGCGAAAACAAAGCCCCGCCCCTACTCAATATTCTGTTTCAGTTGGAAGTACATCAAGAAACTAAAAGAAAAGTCTCAGGAACTTCTAGTTCACACTGACATTAAAATTAACAATGATTCTGTCCAATACTTTGGTGAGGACTTGAACAGTATAATCAGCTGTGACGGAGGGGGTCACAGATGGACCGGGACACGTCCCAGTCATGGCCTTGGCAAAGACTCTAATAAGAGCACAGGTGAAGAGCAGCAGGTGCCATCAAGAGCTCACCGCAGACACAGCCAACAGTCCACATGGCAGTTTGATATGTATTATGTGCTGTTTCTCTTTCTCGGTTTCCATCTCTGTGCTCAGTAAGTGGAAAATGTAATTATCACACATCTAGAATCATAAACCCTAAACACTGCAGTCATACTATCGCTACTAGAAAATCAAATGCACAATTTAAGCACATCACTGTATTGCAGAAACGTCCGGTGTGTCGTTTGCGTTATTGGCTTCTCTTTATTTTTAATCTGTATTTGTAGGTTTCATTTTATCAGTGCCCTAATTCATTTAATCAATGATGTGTCATTCTCAGGAAATAGAGTTCATGTGCTGTAATACATGATATGATACATATTGAATTTATATTAGGTAAATAATTTATCATCAAGACACTATTGCAGTTTTTAGGAATAGTTTAATTATGGACCCTTTTCACAAGCCTGTTATTACTCGTTTAATGGTCATCATAATCTTAAATCCTTGAAAGTTTTTAATATTCTGATTAAAAAAAACATGTACATTTATATGTATTTATGTATGTAGTACATCTTTGCTTCAAATTACAAAAACAAATTACAGCTTGTGCGAGCAGTTTCTAATGCAGTTTCTAATGCAGCGTCTATGGGGCAGGACAGTAAATTTGACATTATTCTCTCCTCTGGCTGCCGTCATCAGTCTCACACAATTTTTTTTCCTTCTTCTGAAAGTCTTTATAACATCATCGTGGAGTTTCTCTTTTATTATTTCAGCAAATAAGATTGTAAAAAAAATATTAGTTGCACTCTCCCATTCACTGTGCTGTAAGTTTTCCCAACTGACGACTTCTGCTACTGAGAAACAAGTCTCTTGTTTTTATTTAAAATGGTTGTTTTCAGTTCAGTTTGAAAGTTTCAGTCATTTTGTTTTTTGTATTTTAGTCACTGATCTATAATAATAATTAGTGTTGTGGGCAAAGCATACGAGTAACGCAAGTTATATAAAACTATTATTTTTCTAAGTAACGAGTAAAGTATCACATTACTTTAAAAAAATTAAGTCATAATATTTGAGTTAATTTTTTAAAAATGTAACTCAAATTCATTTTTAGATTAATGAATTTGCTTTTAAAAAATAAAATGCTGAATTTAAATTTAGCTTAATCATGTTGAATCACACTCAATGAGGATGAGTTCCCCACGGGAACAGACAGAAAACAAGACGCAGAGCCTTACATTTTTGTGACGGAAGTATTCTCATTATTTTGGCCACGGACAGTGATTTTACTGAACTAATAAGACAAAAATACAAAAGTAACACATTGCTTCAATTAATTTGTATATAAGGCATGTGTAGCATCAGAAAGTTCTCAGACTGTAACTTTATTCTAATTTTTTAGTTAGTTTTTTTTTTTTTTTAAGGTAAATGAAGGTGTAGGTTATACAGTGGGTCGTTTAATGCGGAGCTCCTTTGTTTTAAAAAAGAAAAATACCCTGCAAGTTCTGAAAGAGATCAAGCCTCATTCACAATACAAGTGACTCGCAGTGGCAAAGCAACAAGTTCATTTCAAATAGAGAGAGCGCCTTCTGGCAACCTCCATCAAAGCGAGTGACAATGACACGTGTCAAGCGACACGACAAGGTTGAGAATCCTTCAACTTTGTGCAAATGAAGAGTGACTTTCTTGAATGACAGCCAATAGGAGCACCAGTAGAGCTAACGTGATCCTCTTCAGCTCGCTCAGAGGCCGGTTGTATTCTCCATGCTGTACCTGCGTTTGCAGCAGATCGCCACCCAGAGCAACAGGCAGCTACAAAGTCACTGCTAGTGTGAATGAGGGATCAGGCAGGTATGAAAAAGTAATGTAAAGCATTACTTTACATAAAAAGTAACTAAGTAACGCAACTAGTTACTTACTTGGGTGAGTAACTCAATATTGTAATGCAACAATAATTCTATATAGATCAGTGATTAAATTTTTTTGTAAAGTTTGTGTTCATTTTTATTTTAGTACATTTGTTAAAATTGAATGAAAATAGGAGCTTTTATGTTTTATTTTAATGTTTGTTTTATTTCACTGTTTTTCAAATATTTTTATAAACTATAATGTGTAATGCTTTAATATAATATAATATAATATAATATAATATAATATAATGCTGTGAAAAAAAATAACATTTTTAAACACAATACGCTAAACTAAATTCTCATACAAACTCATTCACATTCAGTATGAATTTGCTTTATGAGGCTCAATAATTTGTATTTGTCAATCTTGGTAAAAAATAAACCATCATGATTAATTTTTTACCAGAACTTGTTTGTCAGCACAAACCTTACATTAAAGCATAATCCAGTGATGTTGAAGTTAGCAGTAGATTAAACCTTAACATTTTCAAATAAATAAAAACGGCACCATTTCCTGAGAATAACCTGGAATTTGTGTCATAACCTAAAATATTATTTATCCTATTGCATTAAAATAACTAAGGTGCAGCACCAATTGAGTTCAAATATATTATTTCTAGAGCAATTCTACTAACAAATGGTTACATTAAAATATAGCAAAGTTTCTTGAAGCAACATCCTTCAACAACTTACACCTCAAAGATAAAAGCAAAGAAACCCTAACTAACTAACTAACACTTAACATTCATATAACCATGACATTCTTTTGTTTGCAGTGGGCTGTCAGTCATGTTTGGGCCCCTGAACAGTCTGAGAGATGGCGAAATAGTGCAGGTTATGGTTAGCGAAGGCAAGGCTGCTATTGCTATCCGCTCCAAAAAAAGAAAATAAAACCACTGGCACGTCTCCCAGAGAGAACAGCTTGTGTTCTGGTCTTTCTCTATGTGTGTTTCCCAGCAGCAGCTTCAGCTTTGATAGAAAGCTGCTCCTCTGCTTCTGCTTCTCTGAATGCTCTGCCCTCTGCTGGACACTTAACGCATCTTATAGTCGTGAGCGATTGCGGCCTCACAGAGCTGACCTTTAAAATCCAGCTCAAACGTAAAGTCCAGATCACGCTGGAGAGGAAAAGGAGAAACGTTAAATGCCATCATCATTATTATAACAGAAAGTAATAAATAAACTGTTACATTCAGTTTTACACATCTTTTTAAACATTTGTCATTTTTTCCATGAAATAATTCTTTGTTTTTAGTGCTTATATATTTATATATGCTAAAACTAAGTAGAAACAGAAGTCTTTGTCATAATATTTCACAAAATTATGTTGTTTTAACTATATTCAATCAACTGGTTCACAAGTTAATATAGTATTAATGCTTGTACTGTATTTTTGTAGGATTAGTTTTAGGGACTCTTACTACGTTCTTCTCATTTGGCTTCATGCTGATGGTGCCCACAATCTCCTCTCCTCTTTTCACAGTCAGATACTCCTCCAGATAAAACACTGTCTGCTTCCAGTGTGTGAAAGGGGCATCTGGTGCTACGGTCAAGTAAACAGAAGAGAAAATAAGTAAAATATAACATTCAATGTAGAATTTACTCTCTGAAACACTTGATTCTGATTGGTCAGTTACTGCATTCTAATCATAGAATATAAATATATATATATATTTTTTTCTCTCTCAATATATTTCATCAATTCAGTTCTTGTCAATATGTAAATGTGTATATCAAATACAAATATATGATGATTATATGAAATTTTCGTTTTGTGATAATAGTTTTTTATTGTAAAGGTCTTATCGGTATACAGTATCATCAACATATTGGCATAAGCTGCATAAAATGGGTGTCACGGTGGCACAGTGGGTAGCACCATTGTCTCGGCTGGGTCAGTTGGCATTTCTGTGTGGCGTTTGCATGTTCTCCCTGTGTACACCTGGGTTTCCTCCGGGTGCTCCGGTTTCCCCCACAAGTCCAAAGACATGTGGTATAGGTCTGTTGTGTATGTGTGTGAATGAGTGTGTATGGATGTTTCCCAGTGATGGGTTGCAGCTGGAAGGGCATCCGCTGTGTAAAACATATGCTGTATAAGTTGGCAGTTCATTCCGCTGTGGCGACCCCAGATTAATAAAGGGACATAGCCGAAAAGAAAATGAATGAGAAAAGAACTCTATATTTTAGTGTTGCCTTATTGTACATAAGAAAAAACATGGTTCAAACAAATTACTGTTGCAAAAGAATTATAGTGTACAACAGGTAACACTTTACAATCAGGTCTGATTAACAAACATTATAGTTAATTAATATGTAATATGTAACAGAAACATTATTGAAATATAAATGAATCAACAATCAATTTCAGGGGGAGCATGTGATATGATAACTTTCTCATCCACTATCATTGGCAAACCAATCAGATTAATCTAAACAATAAATAGCCCACTTCATGTTACTTCCCTTATCTTCGTTTATGGAAGAATCCCCCATCTCCCCCCTTTTTCCTACTTTACCAGGGAGAGCTCTACAGAGCTACCTGATCTCGAACCCCCTTTATGCTCAATTATCTCCATGCTCAGTGTTCTCTCCCGGGACAGCATGCCAAACCTGCTATTAGTATCAAGCAACATCTAAGTGTGAACTCATTCATTCATTCATTCATTCATTCATTTTCTTTTCGGCTTAGTCTCTTTACCAATCCGGGGTCGCCACAGCGGAATGATCCGCCAACTTATCCATCATATTTTTTACGCAGCGGATGCCCTTCCAGCCGCAACCCATCTCTGGGAAACATCCACACCAATCATACACTACAGACAATTTAGCCTACCCAATTCACCTGTACCGCTTTGGATCTTTGGACTTTGGAAACCGGAGCACCCGGAGGAAACCCACGCAACCACGGGGAGATAAGTGTGAACTCTTGAAATAAATAAAAATAAGATTAACAGTTTCTTTAACAATATCTTGGGTATATCGTAGACAGTATTAACATGTGAAAATGTTTTTATCTTTTAAATAAATAGACTATTTAGTGTTTGGTGCTGTGATGAACACCACTGCAAATACAATAAGCTGAATATTCTTAAAAGCATTTGAAGCATTTAAATAAATATTTATTCACAGTATTTTGAAGGACCAAGCATAACAATATCATGTTATGTACCTCTTTATCACAATATATTGTTTTATTAAATATTGCCATGTCTAGGGCTACATCAGATCAATATCAGGCTCTTCATTTCCTAGCTCTGTTCATTTTGCAAACAGACATACTGTAACATGATACAACATAACAGCACACAGACTTGTTCTGCTGCTAACAAATTCACCTCAGAAACTTATTTTAATGCTTTCCTATGAACTTAAGCCAGCATTTCTTTCATGATCACTGCAAACGCTGTGTATGTGCGTGTGCGTGAGAAAGAAAGACTGTAAATCTATGCGTCTGACTGAGTGTTAGTTTTCTTGCCAGCTGACAGATCACTTGTTCTTCCGCCTGTAAGGAAAGGCCTGTGTGCTGACTGAGCAATACGCCAAGCCTTAAAGGTCAATAGAACTTAAAGCCCTTAGATCAGTGTGTCTGGAGATCCCACAGCACTTCACAACACTCAACTTCACACACACACACACACATACAGACCCTCAGATATTCTCCATACTCCTATAACAATACATCAGACTGCTGAGATACAGAAAAGAGAAGAAACACAACAAAAACCTATAATAAAAATCAATAGTCAATGCAAACTGCAGCAAACTATTTGCTTGAATCACATTTTTTTAGAAGCACCAAGAAAACTCTATACACATTGATGATTTAAATTAGGTCTTTCCCTTCAGTATTGAGGAATTTCTGTTTAAAAGAACTTAATAAATCATTGTAAATGATTAGGTTGTGCTACAAATAATACACAACTGATTTAATAATACAAAACAATACATGTAATACTAAAACAATAATACAACTAATAATACAAAACTGAGTGAGAGATATGTTTGGCTTTGTGCTTTATTAATTCATTCATTTTCCCTTAGGCTTAGTTCCTTAACTCATCAGGATGCCTTTACAGCTGCAACTCTGTACTGGGAAACACCCATACACTCTCACATTCATACACATACACTACAGCCAATTTAGTTTATTCAATTCACCTATAGCGCATGCCTTTGGACTGTCCATGCGAACACAGGAAGAACATGCAAACTCCACACAGAAATGCTAACTGACCCAGCAAGGAATCTTGCTGTGAGGCGACAGTGCTAACCATGAGCCACCGTGTCGCCCCTTTGTGTTATATATTTATGAAAATATTTTTACACTTGAAATTTTTACGTGACAATAGTATCACAAGCATATATCTGTGACAAAAACTCTTTTTATCAATATTTATGAATAGTCATTCATAGACATATTTTGTTATTCAACTGTGGAAGTCTATAGTATAGTATAGTATAGTATAGTATAGTTACTAAAATAATAGAAGGTTTTGATAAAAGTTCTAAATTGTGATGCAGATTGACAATTCTGATGGGGAAAAGTCAGAACTTCAAGATACAAAGATTATTATTATAAAAAAAATGAAATGCTGATTTAAAAAAAGAATTGTGAGTTAATAACTTGATATTAATATTGATATACATTTTTTGGGGAAAGTTAGAATTGTGAGATGTTAACCTGTAATTCACAATTCTGAAGAGAAAGGTCTGAAATGTGAGGTTGATAAAACAAAGATAAAATTGTGATATCCAATTGACCTTTTTGATTTCAAGGCAGAAAACAAGCTTCCACATTCAACCAATATTATCTGACTATGAGTATCTGAGTCTCAGACATGCAATCTCAGACACAGCACACTCAACAGCCACGATTCCACTATCACACCTAAAGGAAATGTGCCAGGGCCAGTCGCATTTCCACTGTCACTTCTGGGGTCTGATCGGGCCAAAGCGGGGCTTACAAGGGGAAAACGGCCAGCCTTTTTCGGGTCGCCCAATACCTCGAGCTAAAGAGGGCCAGCTGGGGCTATAGTTTACCTGGGTCTGGTAAAGATGGTGTGCTGCCATTACACTAGTTTTCCTATTGCATATGAGAACATGCGCAAAAAACAAACAAACAAACAAATAAATAAATAACGGAAAGAAAAACATATCGCTGGTCAGTTTAAGATAGGCTAGTGGTCTTTTTTTGCTTAAGATTGCCCTTATGTTCCCCTTTTAAATGACGCTAGTGATGTCACTGTGATGGGTAGGGTTAGGGGTGGGGTTTGGTGTGCACATTAAAAGCATCAGGTCTGCAGTCAGACCCTTTTCCATTCAACAGCTGAAAGCAACATTATATTTTCAGCCCCCCCAAAATTAGGCCTACTGGCCTAATGCCACATAATTAATATTAATAAGACCACAGTTTTTGTTATACTTTTTAAAACTATAATATCATTGCATTACCTTACATAATGCTTGTCAGATTGTGGAAAAATAGTCTAGTCTGATCATGTGATCTAAAGTGTCACGTGACTTCTTAAATTTAGATGGCTCCCATTGTTTGTTTGACATTGACAATGAATAACACTTGACCGAAAGGTTTGCTTTTTTCAGTAAACTGCTTGTCACCTATTGGTTTTAGTTGTTTGAGAGTGTACAGACATTTCTTAAGTCATTTCATTCTTTTCAGACTGAAAACAACATATTTCTGAAAATTTTATTTTATAAATTCATGACTGAACACCAGGGGGAGTAAATGATTGAGTTTTTATTTGTGTGAACTACCCCTTTAATGCTTAATGGCAATTATAAGTGTTTAAAGATTTATAGAAAACAATATACTACTGTACATGATTTTCATGTGAAAAACCTATAGCATTGGTGCCTGTTTTGGTTTAATGCTATTTCTTTATCAGTGCTGTGTCACAACTCAGCCACTAGAGAGCAGACATTCACCACAAAGTTCACTTTAACATAAACCACAGTAGCCCCAGCTGCAGAACACGGACAAGTTTTAAACACAACACCTGTGGAGAAGCCCGTCTTCTTATGACACTTGGTGAATTCGATATTGAAGTAGGTGACCAAAGCGTGGATGTAATCGTTCCTCTGGATCTGCAGACAGAAGGACGAGGTGAAGGACAGTTCCTCTGGCTTCACCGTGTAGATGTCCACTTCCTGAGATAAAATAAGAGCAAAGCTTTAAATTGCTATTTCAGGATATAAGGAACATGATGAAACTCTCAATTGAGTTACTTCCAAAGTTCGCTTTTTGCTCCTGATTAACTGAACTTTTCTGTGCGAGAGCTAAAAGATCAGTATCCAGCTTGATCTCTCATTTTCATGTCCTCTTCTGAAGTGTCATTGTGTTCTCTGATAGCATCTCAATTATTATGTCAGGATGCTATTATGTTCAGTATGTACAGTATTAGCTGTTTCAGTAAGCCGAGCATTGCTTCTACTATATTCACCTGAAAAACAACATCAAACTTTTTTTCCCGTCTCTCTTTATATTCCTGTCACTCTCGTTTCCATTAGGCATCAGTCTCCCGCTTGTGAATGTGTCCAACCTACTTTAGATGAAGCTATATAGCACAGAGTTTGAAACGGAGCATTAATCACTGTATCAAATAAGCGAGGAGTGCATCACATTTCCATTCATTTGAGTGCCGTCATCCATTATGTCGCAGCTTTGAAGTTAGATCTGACCTTAAAGTTCCATATTTTACCTAGAATTTTAAGAAAGATGAGCATGGATAAAGGCCAAATTATCATGATATAATCTAATTTTATATCATAAGATGAAAGGTCGTACTGTCGGTACTGTCGGAAATTGTATTTTGCAATGGTGGACAGCAATGAAGGGTTTTTGCTATACTCTAATAATGCATATTTATTTCAGTTGAGTAGTCCTATTTTGGAAAACATTTTATTGTACTATATGCTATTTTACTAGTATGCTTGTATTAACATTTAATCATACTACATTACACTCTAGAACTTACTGATATGAATTATCTGGATAGAGTGAGTCTACAGTTTTTTAATTCACTAATTCAAATGATCCTGTCAGATACGATGTGCGCGTGTTTTCTTGTAAAAAAAAAATAATAATCAAACGTCTGGGTAGCAACTAGTTTTGAAAAGTTTTTTTTTTTTCTTTCCCGAACATAACTCTTGTTGACATCATTAAGAGTGTGAAACATTTTAATGGCAACTTCTCAAGGTAGAGTGTGCATGCGCATAAAACACCACTCTGTAAGAGCTAATTTAACCGTTTCACAAATAGGTTTAAAGGTGCTGCATGTAAGTTTTTGACTATTTTACAGCATAAAAATACCACAATATGTTTGCAGATATTGAAGAAACATGTCAAGTGAACATTTTTGTTTATCTGAAAAACAGTGCTGAAGTTAGATATTCTGCTTTGAAAATGTGTTTTCTGTGCCGGAACGCTGTCTTTGTTTTGATCATTTTAACCTGCCCAATGCCAATTATATTTCAGCACCCCAGGTTGCCTTGGTGGAAAACAGTGTATTTCTTTCATTCATGCAGAAAGGCTCTAAAAGCATGAGTCCATGACCGAAAGGTGACCTCCAGTGGACAGTAACAGACTCTGAAATTATAGATTCAGATCCACATGATGTTATTAATTGGCACATGATGCAAATATTACAAACGTATACAGTAGGTGAGCAGGTTACACTGTAACCGCGTGTCCTAACAACACGCTACGTGACGAGATACGCAGTGATAAGCAATTTAGCTGTTTGCACCAGATGAAACACGACATAAATTTAAATACAGCCATTCAGAAGCACAGAATATGCACTCACTCATGAAATGGTAAGGTTTATAATCTATTTAACACATATTAACCCTCTTTAACATTATTAAATGTACATGCTGAATCACTGATGTGTTTAGTTCTAAAGTTCAATTAATTTTTTTTTTGATCTGAGGTGAACTGTCTGCTGCTGCGTTCAGTATATGGCAATAAATGTCATGTAAAATGGTATTCAAGCTCACGTTGTAAGCATTTAACACCGAATAAGCCACATGAGGTGTACCCGAGGTGATCATTGTCAAAGTTTTCTGTTGTTCTCCTGTGAGAAATAGAAGCCGTTTCTAATATATTAATTCGAGGTGTTGGTTAGGACAAAAACTCCTTTTAATATGGAAAATAATCCCTATATTGTGTGTCGTTACTTTTATTTAGAACACTGTTTAATTCCCTCGCTCTTGTCCTCAATCTGGCATCCTGCGCTTGTGTTTGTTTTGATCTAGGACTGAAATACCTGGTTCAACCACTGGGTGTCAAACTTACATACTGCACCTTTAAGTTTTAAATTCTTCTGCTGACCCCCACTCGCCTGTCGCACAAAAGGTGCCACCCCAGCATGCCACGTCTTTACATTGTTTTTAAAAAAAAAATTATTTGCAATGGACAGAAACCGAATTGAACAGTGTTTAAAAATTTTAAAGGCACAACATGATGGCTTCTGTAGTCCAGTGTGTTTTTTATTAATTTCACTGTGAGCAATCGTACAGGTGAAGATACATCTGTGCCAGCTCTGCTACTCAACCCTCCAGTTTATTCATGTTACTAACCTAATGTTAGCTGGTATTGTTGTGTTGGATTTTGTTCCCGATACAAATCAATCCACGTCAAAGAAGTTGGAGTTCCAGAATACACACACTTATTGCTTAATTGTCATAGATCTTAGTGTTTAGAAGGTGGCTCAGTGGTTAGCACTGTCACCTCACAGCAAGAAAGTTGCTGGTTCAAGTCCCGGCAGGGCCAGTTGGCATTTCTGTGTGGAGTTTGCATGTTCTTCCCATGTTCACATTGGTGTCACCCACTGTCAAAAGACATGCGGATACGATTGTGTGTTTTGAATGTGAGAGTGTATGGATGTTTCCCAGTGCTGGGTTGCAGCTGGAAGTTCATTTGCTGCATAAAACATATAATGGAATAATTGGTGGTTCATTCCACTGTGGTGACCCATGATGAATAAGGGACTAAGCCAAAGAAAAATGAATGAATGAATAGTGTTTAGAAGCCAGAACAAGCTCCTCCAAAAGTTCGCTTTGATTGACTGTTTCAAATTGAACACAAAACATAATTTTGCCCACAATTAGATAAATATGTCATAACAGTTGAAGTATGCTTAAAAGTTTGAAGTATAACAGACTCTTAATGTTCTAGTTACCTTAACAGTGTGTGTATATATGAATAGATCAGGTTATGTTAAATGGATATTGTCTTTTTCCAACAGTGTGTAGGCTATTTTACAAAGCACATGTATTGTTATGCTTGTAAGTATGTGAATTCAAATGTCAGCAACTCAAAACAAATGTTATTTCATTGAAACACTGATATGTTTTGATCTTTGACAATGCGCTCATCTTTCTCTGCCTCAGCTCATCTTTCTCTGAAGCTGCATCATGCGTGCATGCTCTTTTTTGGAGAATCGCAAAGCTGTATATTTCCCTTCTAAGTATTAAAGAAAAAAAAAACAAGAAAAAATGGGGGAATTGAAAAAAAAATGGATGCAGCACTATTTTACACCAGATTAATATGAGATTGGGCTAAATGAGCATCATAACCCCTCCCCTTTTAACATCTTACTGATCCAGTTGATAGGGTCAGGGAGTGTAGAGTTAACTGATTGACTTAGTCAAATGATCCCGTCAGGGTCTCCAATTAATGATTTACTGATTTAAATGATTTGGTCAGAGCAAATCTGCAGTTAATGATTTACATGGGGAAAGAGCGATGTTTAATCATACTAACATTCATTTTATGGTTCTGTTGTAATGCTGTTCTGTGCAGTCAAATAAAACACTCAAAGCATTTTCTAAAAAAAAACCAAACCGGAAATCAAGGGTGCATGATGTCATTAGCATGATGACACAGGGTTATACTTCATTCATTTCATTTTCCTTCGACTTAGTCCTTTATTTATCAGGGGTCATGTCACCACAGCGGAATGAACCGCCAACTAATCCACCATATGTTTTACGCAACGGATGCCCTTCCAGCCGCAACCCAGTGCTGGGATTGGGAAACACCCATAAACTATTGCATTCACACATGCCCTCATACATTGCGGCCAATTTTGTTTACCCAATTCACCTAAAGCACATGTCTTTGGACTGTGGGGGAAACTGGAGCACCAGGACGAAACCCACGCAAACACAGGGAGAACATGCAAACTCCACACAAATGCCAGCTAGCTCAGCCAGGACTTGAACCAGCGACCTTCTTGCTGTGAGGTAACAGTGCTAACCAATGAGCTGCTTACGAGGCTACTTAAATTACTTATTTTTCTGGATTTGAATATTCTTCAAAACATTTATGTTATTGTAAGCACATAAGTCAGCAAAATATATTACACTTTGCTAGTGATGTTTGTATATTTTAATGAAATAAACGACTCATTGGTCCAAATGATCAGTCAATGGGAGTTTACAATTAACAACTCAGTGATTCAAATAATATAGTCAGAAGGAGTTCATATGAACTTGTATGTTCCACTTAAAATGAACCAGGAAAGAATCCACTCCTTTGAGCTTGAGTACATACATAATGACATGAAAGAAGCTATTGAAGCTGAATTTTAGGATTTATTATTGTAAAAGAAAACATATTTAGGTCACTTTGTAAATTAAATCTGCTATTAAAATTGCAAGCCGTTTTAGTCCACTGTATGAAATATTTGAATGTGAATATTTGAACTGAACTAAAACTAAAAACTGAACAAGTACAGACTTTAATTGACATTACAATAATACAAAATGATTAAATTCCTTTATTTAGTCCTCTACATATCAACACTTTGATTTGCATCCATTTTAAATTGCATTAGTTATAAAAGAGCTGCATATTTCAAACTTGTCTTTTTCTTCAAGTATAATCCTTTTCTTTATATCCATATTATCTGTGGCAGTCAAATGAGAGGTTTGTAGAAGGATTTCACAGTCCATCTGTGGAGCCATAAACTTCCAGGCTTGATGAATCTGATTCAACCAGTAATCATCTCATCAGCACCTACTCCAGTGGTTTATAATGAAATGGAATTGCATTTCAACGGATCATTATGTAACTGTCACACTGAGTGATACAGCTAATGATCAGTTACATACTAATGCTGCTGTATTCTCAGTGGATCTGGCTTTATCTGTCGATTACTTCACATGCGGAGAGAAACACGCAGTTACATGATTTAAAAGAGTTTTAATGGCTGACCTTGATCAGACAGGCGTTAGATACCACTTGTTTTGAGTCCACGATATCCACCAGTGGTTCTTTCATAGCTACATTCCTGATGCAGGTCATGTCAAATCCATAGACATTTTCCCACCCTGCATACAAAGAAGGAGCAAAACTGAGGCCCAGCAAATATCTAGACAATATGAAAAGAGAATTTTTTTAAATGTATCAGAATTTGAATCTATAGAGCAAAAATGTACACTGAATAACACATTCACATAAACTGTCCTATGGTTCAGTTCTTTTACACGGTTTATGTCATAATTACTGTAATTTCAAGATGACAACACATAACGGTCTACTCAAAGCTGTTCACATCCTCGGAATTATGCTTTTCAATAGCAGCTATCAATGCCTAAGGATAGCGTCTAAATGAATGTGAGGCAGCCAGGTGTCAGTGGTTACGTGGTCATTTTCTTTCAGCAAAATTAACAGTTTACAGATTGTAATTATGAGTTTTACAAAGACATGAGGATAGAAAATTGTAATAATGGTTATTCTGAAGTTATTGATAAAAAGAAAGTCGGCAGCCTTTGACATCCATAGTAGAAAAAAAAAATACTGATGTCAATTGCCGGTTTCCAGCATTTCTCAAAATATGAAAAATAATTGAAGAAATGCTACACTGAAAAACATATATATTTTTGCAAAACTGTTGCAAACAATTTATATGGGCTGATTTTAAACTAACAAATTAAATTTAGGAAAGTTTAACCTCATTTGTTTGTTTAAATCCAGCCCAAATAAATTGTTCGCAAACACTTACCTTAAAAACATTTAGTAAATGCAATGAATCCTCTTAGAATCTTTTTTTTTTTTTCCCCCAGAGTAGTCCAGGGTTTAATAAATAATGATAGAATTAAAATTTTGGAATGAAATGTTCCTTTAAATTCTCCATGAACTAGAATTTGCAGACTTCTATTTCAATATGTTGATGCAATTCCAACTGAAACGATATATTAAGTAGAGGGCAGAGCTTTCTTTTCACACGTCATTTCTTTAGTAGCAAACTAACGGTAAGGATGTGCACTATGAAAAACGTAATGACAAAAAGCCATTTTTAGTCAGTTTGATTAATTTAAGTTGAAAGTTAATTTGATTAAATTAATACATTTAAGCAACCCAGGCTCGTTCTGATTACGTACCACTACATACATGTCTGCAGAGCAAAATATGACCCAGGAGCTAATAGAGCCATACGCACCTCTGGTTACATAATTCGTGATCTCCAGAAAATGTATATAGGGCTACGTTTTCAGAATGAGCCTATGTTGAATTTAAGGAAGCAATAATTTTTGTGTGGTTTAGAATATTGTGGCTAAAGCTGTCAAACTGACATGAACAGAGAAACTGCTTCAAATGTGGAAGCAAACTGAGATTTTTTGATCGAAGATTACTAAAACTTTTTTAAATCAGTGGATTAACTTATGCGCTAGCAAAATAAACATTGCGAATTTGTATTCCTGACTTTAAGAATATGGTAGTTTCACAGCATGACAAAACTCCTTTATTCTAGCAGCTTGTGAACTTGTAAACACTGCTATTTTCTACTGCCGAAAGCCTTCTTGAGTCAAGATGTTTGTGTGTATGTTATGGGACTCACAGTGAATCTTGAAGTCCTTGTACTGCCTGTCTTCAATGGCCACCACATAGAGAGCAGCTCGGTCTGGGAACATGAGACCTCCAGGTTTCTAAAGATACAGATCACAGGGTCTGTGTTCATTCTGTAGGCACTTCAGCTATATTTACACACACAGACAAATACTAACCAGCCACTTATCTCTGGCGAAGATGACTGTGTTGAGCATGGACTCATAAAAAAGGCAGTAGCCCATCCACTCCGAGATGATAATGTCCACCTGATCTACCGGCAGCTCCGTTTCTTCCACTTTTCCTTTAAAGATGGTTATAACTGGAACACACACACAAATAAGGCCACGCTTGACAGATCCTTTCTCCTCTTTGAATTTTTAAGGCCAGTTAAAAGATGTGGGTCAAAACGTGTGTGTGAAAGAGAGAGAGAGACTCCAGCTGAGATTGCAACATCAGCTTGTATTGAAGATACTGCAGTGGTCTAATGGGTGATCCTAAAAGAGCATGATATAGTGATGTCTTGTTCAAAACAATTAAAAAATATATAATTTAGCAATGATAAAATAAAGAAAGCAAAATGTTTAGATTTCAGAATTGGCAATATGTGATGCTTGTTTTATTTTATTTTTTTAGGGTATTTTTGCACAGTGGTCCACAGTGTATTTTTAAGGCTTGGTTGTGTTTATAAGATACAAAGCCATGTGTGCTCATGCTTCACTTCATATTCATATATCTTACTTTGATTATATACTGCTACTCAGCTAACATTAGTTCCTCTGAAAGGCCCACCCTCAAGAGGCTCTGATTGGTCAGCTAACATAATGTGCTTTGATTCGCAGATTTGGCTCCACGTCACGCACCTTTAAGTAGACACTTTTTGCTCAGTGTAAACAGTCAGTCAGAGAAGCTGTTAGCCGCTGCAGTTTATGATTGAATCTGACAGAAAATGAAGAGTACACAGTTGAACTTCAAGTCTGCTCTCTAAAATAAAATCTGACAAGTGTATTTGGAATATATATATTTGGAATAAGCATGTGTAAGTAATCCGAAACATTCACATCTTTTGCAAGTTGGTTATTTGAGAACGCAGGGAAAACGGTTGCATAGAGAGACACTGCAGCGCTGCTAAAGAGTGTGGGTGTTCACAGGGGTTTGACTGATAAATTCAAATCTGTAGGTAAATTGTTAGCGGTGCCAAACAGCATTTCTCGTTGTTTACATCCTTGTTTACATCCTCGCTACAACATACTGTGCACGTAATAGATCAATTTTAACAAAGAAAAATACAGGTTGTGGCTCACAATCCACAGTTTCGTCGGCTGGTGGAGTTTTAACCAAATCCAGCACTGAACTGGGAGAGATTTTTAAGTTCTCCTTTGTCAAATGCTAGCTATATCTTTTTTTTATAATTCTCTGGAACATAATTAAAATTAAACTGTAAGCACTTCGAACTTTATGTCCTTTGGTGAATGCATGTAACTGAAGCCCATGTGATCTCACTAGCCAGGATGTATTTTTTGTAGTCCTCAAACTTTGTTTGCTGTAGGCTTTGCTAAGCCAACTCTGTAAAAGCTTATGTCTCCCTTTGCATTGAACTTTAAGCGTATTACATTTAGAGATGTTGTTAGTTCACACAGCTACATTACACATCAACTAAAGTTTATAATATGATATTGTAGTGGACGACCCCTTTAAAATCCTGCAACGTTTTAAAAACAATTGTTCACAGTTGACATTATTTTCAAAATAATAATTAGATTGAATAGATAGAATTCATATTTTATATTGTATGCTTTAGAATAATGTATTTGTGCATATAGATTACATTAGTTAGTATTAAAGTAGCAGTTAAAAATTTGTACACCCAAATTTATGTTAGTAAAAAAAATTAAATAATAGGAAAAAAAGCAGGAAATAGAAACAAAAAATATATTAAACTGTTGAAAGTGTAGTTTGTATTTTTTTTATTTTGCAATTTTTCATTTGAATTTAAATATGTTAGCTTTCTATTTGTAAAGAATAGTATCATAGAATGATTTTAATGAATACAACTGTTCAATAAATCTGTTTTGTTCCAAATGCACCAAAATATGACCTATATTCACTGAGAAATGGACACAAATATTCATTTTCAAAATGGGGTGTACTCATTTATGCTGAGCACTGTATGTGTAATACATGTACTAATTAATATAACAGTTTAATTATGCATACACAATACATTTCTGTATTTTGGCTTGCCTTTTAACATTTCTTACCTTTTTTTTTATTGTTGAACGATTATTTAGCAGTTGTTTTTAAGGTCAGTCATTTGTTTATATTTTTTATATATATATTTATATTTTTATATATACAGTTATTTCTGAATTTTTACTTGTATCACATTATTGCAATTTTATTACAAACCACATCATTTCCAATAGAAGTGCATTTTGTACTGGAAAACAAGACAAAAACATGGATTAACACTGCCTTGTGGCCTTTATAGCCATTTTATCATTGATAAAACATACTAAGAATTTACCATTTCAATTTTCTCTTAATATTCAGATCACTGCAGAGGTTTTAAATTATGTATATTTAGGAGGCGGAATGGAAAAATGCTCAACATCCACTCTTTCCTGACCATGTCTCATCCTTTTAGTAATTTTGCTTCACACACACACACACACACACACACACACACACACACACACACACACATACACGCGCTACATCTACTCACCACTGTCCAGATGATTGGCCTTAATGATTTTCTCTGAGTATTCTGATATACTTGAGCATTCAATCTGAAGAAGAAAGAAATATATATTATTAAGTTGCAATCTTCCAGTTGTTATTCACCCTAGTTTGTTGATTGCCTGGAAATCTATAGTTGGTAAAAGTGGTAACCAACTAAATCTTGATGTAATTTTTCAGCAACTGTAAGACAATATGGTAATTTAAAAAGTTTCTTTGATTAACATTAAAATACTTGGAGTACAGTAATTGCAAACATAAATGACTCAGAAATATCCATCTAACTTACAAAAGTTACAGGGACATGTCTTATGATTGTTTCACCACTGGTAAACATTGGAGTGAAATAAAGACCCTGTTTACAGCTATAAGGTTGTTTACCGAAACAAATGCGTGTACTGGACTGAAACAGAATGCAGCTGTCGATTGAATTCAGAGTCTTGACTACAGGATTGAAAACATGTTTCTTTTTTGTATGAAGAAATAAGTAGGTTACATTTCAATCAGTAAACCACTCATAATATAACTGTTATTTGTAATATTGTTCTTGATATTGTCTTGTTATTGTAATTTGTAAAGAATAAATTACAATAACTAATAATCGCTAAAGAATTGCTTAAAATAGTTCATAGCACATCAAAAATACAGACAATTGTGCTGTTATTAATACTATAATTGTCAGTGTTATTTAGTTTTAAATTATTGGATGTGGGTAAGGTGACTTGGCTTTTATTGTTTTTTTTTGTTGTAGTTCTATTTTTTGTTTTTATTTAATATAAAATAATTCAATGTATTGTTCAATTTAAACATATTTTTTTCAATAATAACAATGATACTAATAATAGTACAATTTCTGAAACATTATAATATAATTATAACATATACAACCCAGACTCGTTCTGATTTCGTACCCCTGTATACATTTCTGGAGAGAGCAAAATACGTCCCAAGAACTACTTTTTTGCAGTTTTTGTTTTTGTGAATCCACCAGAAGCCACTGTTTACACTTTCAGATCTCAAGATCTCAGCTCTCTCTCGTAAATCCACCAGAGACAGCTGTTGACTGACTTACTGACTGACCAACCGATCGACTCTATTGTTTTGTGTCTATTGTGATTAGTTTTTAGCTTTTTAAAATAAAATAAAATGAAAATGAAATGAAAAACAGCTAAACGATACCCAACTCTATTAACAGCTGGGATACATTTTTTGGACAGGGTCACAACCCATTTAATCCAAGTATTTTAATCCATCACTTTTCCCCTTTTTCCTGAGTCTTTGGGAGGACCGTTTTCTGAACTTTTTTATTTAATATTGGAAAATAAGCTTGCAAAATTGACACATCATTCTAATTTATTGATTTGCAGATTTTCAATATGTTATTATTGAAAACAGATGTGTTGCTCAATATTTTTTATTAAAATTCTATAAAAACAATTTGAGTAGAAATTTTAAGTACAGCATTTACTGATATAAAATAGGGCTGAGTGCTGTGGCAACAATTCAATCTCGGTAATTATTTTCCATATTGAACGTTACAATAAATATTTCAATATAAGTTTTTTTATGCTTCCATATTCAAAAGAGTACCCCAAAATGACTGAGCGCACAAAAATAAGAGGGTCCATTAAATGCCATAACATATTTTAGGCCGGTAAATTTTCGGTACATCTCTAATATCAAAACACTTTTAGATTCCCATTGTTGCACATTTCTTCTGTGTGATTGGCTCGCAGATAAATACTGAGTAAAAAAAGTCTGGAGCTTATCATTGTCATTGAAATAAATTTTATCGCAATCTTTTATTGGCCCAGCCCTAATATAAATATTTGGCAGCATTATAAATGTATTTACTGTCACTGTTTATTAATTCAGTGCATCCAAGCTGACTAAAATTTGTTTAGAAAAAAGACCCCAAACTTTTCTCTCTTATTGAATGGTTACATAGACATCATTCTTCACCTTACAGTCTCTGAACTTGAAAGGATTATAAGTCTTGCAGTCCTGCCCATTAGACATATTCCTCTGATCAGCCTCCAGCCACCTAAAGAGCTTATTTAATATTCACAGTCCTGTACCGTTGTCAGACAGGGATATACATAAACGAGCACACTCAGTAACAGGGCTGTCAGTGGCCCGAGGCGAAAGGGAAAAGGAGAGATGAAGTATAAAGCCGTCAGCTGTATAAGTGAGAAGTCGATTCTAGACAGCACACATTCTTCTGCCTCATGACGCCCCTTGTGTTTTCGTTAGTGTCCACAGCCATTGCCATCAATTCCAGTGTAGCCCAGAGTCAGTCAGCATCGCTTCAGCTGACAAATAATCCGAACCGCCGGTTTTTCTAACACGACTGGCCCACCTGTTTCTGAAAAAGTTTCACGTACTGCAGTTGGTCAGCACTGAGTTTAAAAGTAATCAGAGAAGCCCATAACAGAGTCAGCACATTTTCCCTCTCAGAAAAGTGCTTGATGCACATGATCAAGGCGAGCGGCCTGAGCTGCAGTAAACACACATCAAGGGCAAAGCCTTGCAAACAAGACAAGCTTGAATATTAAACACGAGTTTATCTAATGCTTTTTCAAAAAGAAAAAAGTTATGTGTTGAAATATTATTTTGAGTTTTTCAACCAGCTTCTACTGTAGCATGCTTTAAGTTCATTCATAAATATTTTGATACGCATTAGTGGTTTTACCTGGCTAAAATTTTGTTAGCGATGACAAACACTGAGTGCAATAGTGTCTACTTCACTGCTTTGAATAACTTACAGTTAAGCAGATGCTTTCAATCAAAGTAATTTATATTATTTTTCAAGCTAAATATTTGATCAGTTCAAGCATTTCCTGGGACCTGAACCTTGGATTTGGTAGCAACATGCTGTTTTTATGCAAGATTTATGATTATTTATCCAAATACAAGTCACAAATATTGTCTATTTTTAAATAATTAAAATAAAATTGCAGAAAAAGCAGATCAAAACGTTTGCTAACATTCATGTTTCATTCATGAACATGAATTTTTTTTTTGAGTCAATAATTCAGTAATAAAACAGTTACTTGCCTCATTTCTAAATGAATCGCCATTAATCAATTTCTGAAAAGGGTCAACACACTACTGACTACTTATGAATTTAGTGTCATATTGAAATATCACTGGCTATCAAAGCAGCCACCATAAACATGTATAAGTTTCACAAATTGTTAGAAAAAAAACTCATACATTTACAGATATACATATATTCATCTTATTTTTCAACATAGAAGCTCTTTCCTGTGAATATGCATGTTTTTTGGAAGATACCAAGCTGACAATAGTCGTTGGGTTGTCAGTGAGCATCTGTCAGGCTAGTTTGTTGGGTCTTTTCACATTAGGGGTCTTCACAGGTCCAAAAATTTGTACCTGAACCCGCAGAAACCCGGACCCATATTTTAAAATAAAAATGAGATCCCAAACCTGTGATGACCCAAGAAATGCTTTACCAGGCTTATGACTACTCCGTACAAATCAGAGCATGACACCAAAAACTGAAGTGACAAAACTAAGTAAATAATGCATGTCATGAGGGAACACAAAGAGGCCAGCTGTCATTTTGTTGTTTGTCTTATATTATATATATATATTTTATCACACATATACATGAAAATAGTACGTAAACATTGCTTTGTTCAAGATCGGTTTGTGTGCAGCACTAGTTCTGGTTTCCCTTTTTGTAAAGACAATATCGACTACTGGCACCTGCAAGCATGGAGAGATACATCCTCTCACACAGCAGCAGAATGATTGTTCTCATTTTGTTGGCTGTCATCTGTTTTGTGTGTTCACATGCAGATTTTTACTCCAAACATGACCAGATACGGCTGATGCTAGTTCTTTGACATCGGCCTGGTGTGTCCCAAGCCAAGAATAATATCAAAGTACTGTAAAACAATCTGCATAATAACCAATTTACTTCTGATTTTACATATTAAGAAAGTTTAAACGATTCCACCTGTTGTTGTGGTTGCATAATAAGTTGGAAAAATAATATCAAAATGCAATGCAGATAACTCTAGTAATGTTACAGTCAATTTTTGGCCAAGTACTAGGAAATGAAAGAATCTAGTTTATATTCTAGACTGTCCAAGTGTTTTTTTGTTTTGTTTGTGATGAGCACTGAAGCACAGCCTCTCTCTGGCATTTAAATATGATAAATCCATTCAGATAGCTGTTCATTATCACTGTGCAACAGGATAAGAGCAGCGAGGTGCGAGTCATATCAGTTCAATTACAACAGAGACCTCGACTCCAACACACTGATCCACTTCCCAAGGACTTTTCGCTCTCTCCAGAAAACCGAGAGAACATTCTGTCCCAAGAGGTTGCCAGGACAGATAAAATGGAGAGTTTTTCCTTTCTCTTCATACTCTAACTTGGCTTAACAAGCTTTATTTCTCAAAGAGAAAGTGCAAAACAAGCAGCACATGGTTAATGCAGCCCCTTTGACCTTTACTGCTTTTTTTGGTGTGTCTTTTTCTCTGATTTTTCTGAAGAGCCAATTACCAGAGCCTCACAATGTGGTGTGCAAGAGTCTGATATATCAGCACAGCCAATAAAGGCTGACCGCTAAAAACCTTCACTAACCACTGGGGTGGATTGTACTGAAAAAGAGAGAGAGAGAGCAGCCTGAATGGACAGGAAGTGAAAAGGAGAAATAGAATGAATTCAGGAAATTGTGAGACAGAAAAACAGAAGGGGCCCTTTGTAGAAAAAAAATATTACTGTAGTTGTGTCGTGGTAGGGTGATGCTCTCACAAGGTCATCGAATTGCACATTGAATTTAAATCTATAGTCAAGTCGTGTTATTTTATATAGGACTTTACAAATGAAAGACTCAAAGATGCTTTACATTAACATTATGGAAAATATCAGGGTTACTGTTAGCATTTTTGTAAGTGGTTAAACAAATTACATTTTAATCAGTGCAGGGTTGTTGGTGCAACATTTGATTAAATTCAGTAACAATCAGTGCTGTTGACTGTCCTTGCAAACATTAAATTACAAAATTTGAAGTAATTGTTTAAAAGATGGTTGAACATATACATTGTCTGCATAAAAAATAATCTGCTGCTACTTATTTAAAATGAGCTGATATAAAACAATTCTTCAGATTTTTGGGGGGACAACTTGATTGTTTTTTGTTCAATCCACTTAAATTTGTAAAAACTAATAAGTTCAATTAATTGCTTCATGTTGTCCCAACAAAAATCCATTGTGTGAAACCCAGCATTCTTTACCGTGTGTAATCAAAATAAGGCTATTCATTTTACTGTAAAGCTACTTTCAGTTGAAATACAAATTAGGGCTGCACAATATTGGAAAAAAAAAATGTTATTCAGCGGTGTTTATTGCAACATGAATACAATTTCACCAGATGACTTGAATATCTATATTTGTAAAGAATTTATAATTTTAGATAGATTGGGATGATTCTCTAGGAAGATCTGCAGACAATATCATATATAATCTAGCATTGATAAATACAGTAAAGAAAAATATATAAATTTAATAAAAGTGATTTATTGTTTTTTGAGGACTCTTTATGAATAACCAAATGTAAAATAATACTGCAAAGTAGTATTGTCACGATACTGAATTTTGGTACGAAACGGTAGGGCCACACGGAATCTGCGCGCACAGAATTCCGCAGATTTTTAGGCCATCATTGATTCTGTTTATTTACTTGAGCAAATGTGTGTAAATGTATATTTAATCAGTTTTCAAATTAATTTCAGTAATAATATTGACTAATATGAAATTATTCATGTGATTTATTTACAATACAGTTTGTAAAGTACTATTTTCTGTGTTTTAGTAGATATTTTATTGAGAGACTTGCTTTGTTTACCAAATAAAGTGGATCTAGTTAGATTCGCATTGTAAACATTAAATACATGTTAAAAAGGTATTACTTTTTATTTTATATATTAAGATTTTAGTTATGATACTCCCAAACTCATTCCACATAAATCCGCAGATTTTTAACAAAATACTCTGCAGAAATAGCAAAAAATGTCCGCAGATTCCGTCTGGCCCGAAATTTCCATTTCCCGCTAACATTTAAGCGGTGTTGCCATTGTGTGGACATAATTGGTCAACAGTTCAGCAAACTTACCGCTGTTTACTGAAAGTAACCACAGATGCAGGGATACTAGAGCGTTTTAAAGCAGAGAAGATCTGCTGGTCTGTTTGAGCTGACATCTGAGCAAGCTTTAAAACACTCCTGTGTCCCTGTATCTGTGGTTACACTCAGTAAGCAGCGATGAGTTTGGTGAACTGATGACCTTCACGGGCAATCACAGTCATTTCTGTTGAGGGCGTGAACACAATGACAAATCAGCAGTTTTAGAACTTGCTCAACAGCACTCAAATGTTCGCAGGAAATGGACGTTTTTAATATTTCAATACCAATTGGTACTGAATTCCAATTTCGTGACAACACTACTGCAAAGTCTTTATTTTATGAATTCAATCAAATTAATTGTTATTCAAATTACAAATGATATATTGTTCAGCCCAAATACAAATGTATATTTAATATGTGTGTATATATATAACTTTGCTGAGAAAACGTTAATTTGCATTAGTGTTGCTATTATCATAACTTTATTTACAGTATGGTCAAATAATATACATATGTGTAGTGCTGATATTAAGGTAGTACTGGTTGTTATACATTTATTCATTCATTTTATTTTCAGCTTAGTCTTTATCAATCTGGCGTCGCAACTGCGGAATGAACCACCAACTTATCCAGCATGTATGTTTTAAGCAGTAAATGCCCTTCCAGCAGCAACCCATCACTGGGAAACATCCATACACACTCATTTACACTCGTACACTACGGACAATTTAGCTTATCCAATTCATAATATAGCGCATGTCTTTGGTCTTGTGGGGGAAACCTGAGTGGAAACGCACACGAACTCAGGAAGAACATGCAAACTCCACACAGAAATGCCAACTGAACCAGCCGAGGCTCAAATCAGTGACCTTGCTGTGAGGCGATCGTGCTACCCACTGTGCCACCATGATGCCCTATTTATTATACATTTTATGTTTTTTAAATATTAAAATATTGATGTGATGTATGATTATTTGTCCTGATTTGTCCCTATTTTTTATTAATATGAATTGACTCAGTTGTCTTTTATCAAATGTTTCTTTTAATTCACAATAAGGGTTGCTTTATCATCCAGCATGTGCCTAATGTCCATCTAAATAAGTTACAATTTAGAAATGAAATACACATTGTTCTGAAGAGGAATATTTGCATCAGCTTTAAAAAAATGATTACTTTTATACAGATCACTATTCCTGGCATGAATGTATATTTATGATCCTTATTATGAAATAAGTAGGTGGTAATATGTCATCATATTTCTCAAAAGAGGATTATTCGCTTACACCTTCAAAAGCTCTCGGTGCGACTGCCACACATGATGCTATTTTGGGCCGCGCGGATGCTTCCAGAAGGGTAGGAGGCTACAGGCTCATGCGGTTTTAGGCATAAGGAGGGCCGCCCTCTTACCCCATACACGTGCTTGGCTCCAGCCTTGGCAGCAAACATGGAGAGGATGCCAGTTCCACTCCCTACATCCAGCACGATCTTGTCCTTGAAGATGTGTTTGTTATGGTACATGGAGTTCCTGTACGTCAACGTCCTCACTTCATCCTTTAACATTTCCTGTACAATCATATACAGACAAATACAGTTAAAGTCGGAATTATTGGCCGTCCTAAATTATTATTGCCTACATGGATATCATCTGAAAAGGTTTTACTACATTAATGACAAGAATTATGGAATAATTTGTTTATTTGACAGAGCATTATACATTATTTTACCTGTGAGTGCAATGGATATGCAGTACATGGCTTCATGGTATAGATATATATAGAAAGGAAGTATAAAATGTTGTAGGTAGACAGCTCTCTTGTATTAAAACACCTGATGAATTATTCAGTCCTCACCCTTAAGCAAAAATGTACACCGCTGTATTTTTTGGACATGGGAGTTTGGATTTTGGATATAATCATTGTATTTTGCAACCTATATTTGTATATTTGAATTTAACACTTACTTCTATTTTTTGAATATATTTATTATCTGTTTTTTTGTCCTGTCTCTGTAATTCTGTTGCACTGTAGAAGCTCTGTCACGAAAACAAATTCCTCGTATGTGTGAACATACCTGGCAATAAAGCTCTTTCTGATTCTGATTCTGATTCTAAAGCTCTTTCTGATTCTGATTCTAATTAGGTAACACTTTTAGTCATTATAGGTGTATCAGGAGGTATTTTAGTATAGAAAACGTGACTATCATTAGCACCAATTTTGCTTACAACTGTGCAACTGACAACCTGCAGGAATGCGAAAAACCTAGCTGTCACCATTACAGCATGCCTCCTCACATCTATGCAGCATTTTTGGGTGTACGCCTCTGTCACACTGAGATGAGAGAAGGGGGAAAAAAAAATCTGACCTATATACTAAAAATGAGTCTGAACAAAATTAATCTTGCAGGTCTCGTCTGAACCTCCTGTTCTCTGCACTCTCTCTCTCTCATCCTATAATTCAATGACACCCTCACTCCTGCTCCATTTCTCTGCATACGCTGCATTATACATAACTCCCGGCATGAATCAAGATGACTGATGTCCATTACTTATATCCTCCATTGGATGTCTCAACATCTCTGTTTAAGATACCCTGAACTGCCTTTATAGTTCAATGTGTGGTTTAAGTTTTGACTAATTTGAAAAGGCAGCTGGCGTATTAAGTAGCACCTCCCCCTTTTTAAAGCAGCCAATTGGGTTTGGTTTTGTATCACAGCACTGTCATTGAGCTACAGCACATCTGACTCACTGGAAACACCATCTTTAATAGTATTGCTGAGTCTATCCACTTAAAATGCAGCATTCTGTGTAATTCAAATGGGTTTGAATGTTTTGTGGTCCGTTTCAACTGCTCTGTGTTGTCATGTATCTGAGTCAGAGCAGATTTTGTGTGTGTGTGTGTGTTTCTGCAATGCAACAGTTCATGTGACAATAACATGAAACTAAAAATCATGTTTACTTCATTTTCTGCTTAGAGGTTCTGGACAGAAATTCATATTTGACACTGGCATACAACAAACAATACGACATACGCTACCTGACAAATGTCTTGTCGTCGATCCCAGTTGGAAGAGCAACAAATAACTTGATTTTGTGTTGATCATTTGTAAAAGTGGCAGAAGGTAGATTTTTCCAATGAATCATCTGCATCCCAATCATCACAAATACTGCAGATGACCTATTGGAACCCTCATGGACACAAGATACTCACAGAAATCAGTCTGGATTGGTGAAGGAAAAATCATGTTACATTCAGTATGGGGCGTGCGAGAGATCTGCACAGTGGATGGCAACATCAACAGCCTGAGGTATCAAGACATTTGTATCTGCCCATTACATTACAACCCACAGGAAGAGGGCAAATTCTTCATCAGGATAGCGCTCCTTCTCATACTTTAGCCTCCACATCAACGTTCCTAAAGGCAAAGAAGTTCAAGGTGCTCCAGGATTGGCCAGTCCAGTCACCAAACATGAACATTATTGAGCATGTCTCGGGTAAGATGGAGGGGGCACTGAAGATGAATTCAAATAATCTTGATGAACTCTGGGAGTCCTGCAAGAATGCTTTCTTTGCCATTCCGGATGACTTTATTAAAAAGTTATTTGAGTCATTGCAGAGATGTATGAATGCAGTCATGCAAGCTCATGGGAGCAATATACAATATTAATTATTTTTCCACTGCACCATGTCTTTATATTCTATACTGTACGTTATTTCTGTTAAGTGACGAGACTTTTGTCTAAGCAAAGTCAGACCTTACTGTCCTAATTATATAATTAAAAGTCAAGGCATGATCATATTTTATTTTGGTAACATAAGCATAATCTAGAGGCATTTGCCTTTCATATAAGCCACTTCTGATACCAAATGACCAACTAGAAGTCAAGTTTTTATTTGTTAATCCTAAAACTTGGATAGACGACAAGACTTTTGTCAGGTAGTGTGCATTTCCATTCTTTATAACCCATTAAGCACAATGTATTAACTCATATATGTGCACAATAACCTACGAAACATTTTCCAGCTAAAGGATTTGATTTAAAACAGACACTGCCAATGGAATAAATGACCTTTTCTACATATTATTTTTCGCCAATGGTGTACGCAGCCTCCGCCCTGAAGGAAGGTAAAGGCTAGAACGGATATTCGGCCAGCCGGAGGTGCGATATGCACATTAATATAGCAGCATATATTGGGGTGGCGGTAGGCGTTAAAAAATTCAATTTATTGTGTAATTTAATAGATAACAAATAATACTCGGTACAACTACTGTTTTCAGATTACTGTGACGGTTGGGTTTAGGGTTGGGGTGGGGGTAGACGATAATAAAATACAATGAATGGGAAATTTTATAAATAATATAAATAATTCTTGTTAACTTCCAGCTGCAAACGTATCCGTTCTAGCAACTACCCTGAAGGAAGGGTCTCAAGGCAAAAATTGAGGGGATGAGTCTGATCAAAATACATAGCAATTTCCTTTTTCTTCAAGAATTGTGAAAACAGTTCATTCGTTGTTCCCTGTCTATATTGTTTATCCCCTATACAATACAACTGTAACTTGTCTGTATTAATTTTGAATATCCTTGTTGCCTGTATATTGACTAATATGTGTAAGCATGTGAGCCTTGCATTATTCTGCTCTGGGCTTACCGTAGATATAATATGTATACGTACAGTACATTCTCACAGTGTATTTCAGCATTACAGCTATTGGGGTTCCTCCCCTCAATATTACAACTAATAAACATGGAGTTTATCGAGCAACAATGTGTCGGTTACTATTTATTATTTTCTTATTCATGCACGTTTAGGTAAATGCTTGGAGTGAATGCTCTTTTACATGTGAATAAATATTTAAATACAGCTGCAGCTTCATCTTATAGGGGGTGGGATACCAGGCACAAGAGTGCATTTGTTTGGTCAGTAGATTTGATGAGAAGCTGAAATGCACGGTGATGTCATAAAAGTCAAGTAATAAACAACACGTTTTGATTGCTTTTATCTTCTAAACATAATTTTTGTCTGTGTTCTGGAGCACACTAGCTTAACGTTAACCCCTAAAAACGGACATACTGATACTAACCCAAAACATTTTCATTTTGTTCAGTGTTTGCTGCTGATGTGATCATACCTCATGAATACCGAAGTGGGCGTACGAGTCAAAGTAGTAATCCCTGGAGGTCATCTCTTCTGGGTTTAAGAACTTTGCCATCTTTCCTCTACCGGGGCAGCTGGGTAAGCTGGCTGAGTGAGGGGTGTGAGGAGCGTGGGACGGGTGTGTGGGCCGCTGAGCGTGATGGACCGATGACACCGGTTTGGGCAGAGGAGATGGCTGGACAGACTGGGATGGGGCAGCACTCAGGGGCTGTTGCTAAAAGAGAAAAATAAGGGAAACAGATGATTCAGACAATTTTTTTTTTTTAAATAAATAAATACAATTTTCTCAAATAAAATCAAATGAATTAATTTAAGGTGGCATGGTGGCTCAGTGGTTAGCACTGTCGCCACACAGCAAGAAGGTCTGAGTCTCCCTATGTTCACGTGGGTTTCCTCCGGGTGCTCCAGTTTCCTCCACAGTCCAAAGTGAATGTGAGAGTGTATGGGTGTTTCCCAGTACAGGGTTGTGGTTTTAAGGGCATACCCTGCGTAAAACAAATGCTGCAATAATTGACGATTCATTCCGCTGTGGCAACCCCTGATAAATAAGGGACAAGCCAAAGGAACATTTATTCATTCATTCATTTTCTTTTCGGCTTAGTCCCTTTATTAATCTGGGGTAGCCACAGCAGAATGAACCGTTAACTTATCCAGCAAATGTTTACGCCGCGAATGCCCTTTCAGCTGCAACTCATCTCTGGGAAACATCCATACACACTCATTCACACACACACACTACGGACAGTTTAGCCTAGCCAATTCACCTATACCACACGTCTTTGGACATGGGGGAAACCGGAACACCCGAGGAAACCCAAGCGACCACAGGGAGAACATGCAATCTCCACACAGAAATGCCAGCTGACCCAGCGACCTTCTTGCTGTGAGGCGATCGTGCTACCCACTGCGCCACCATAGCACCCTCAAAGGAAAATGAATGAATAAATAAATAAATAAATAAATACATTTTAAATGAAATATTTGCTGCTTAGTTGGACTGGCATGAAAAACGCCTTAAGACAAACATTACATAAGGCGAGCCTCTCGGAGTCTAATTAGCACATCTGCGTCCAGCAGAGAAACTTGGCATTTGCTCCACTTCACAGAGAAATACTGCAGGATTTAGTGCAGAGCAACAGTGGGTTGATTTAAACTATGTAAAGTTTGAAAAAAAAAAAAAAAAAAACTGATCTGGAACATTTTTCAACACAGGCTCATTGGGAAAATGTGCCCAGGGTTACATTTTTGAGACCGACAAATATGTGCTCGTTGGTACATATGGCTGCATTTTGTATGCAAGGCAAACGCTATGAAATGCTCTGAAAAGATTATGAAAAAGCTATTCTGGTATGACTAGTTTGCTCGCTAGCTCACCAAGAATGGCTCCAGACTTGGGACGTGTAGAAGACAGGACTGGGGTTTGAGTCTGGTAGAGGGTGGTTCCAAAAACCAGGGTGAACAAAACCCATAAAAGCAGTATGAGATCCTGATAGAATCACAAGGCCCACAATGACTTTTCTATTGTAGTTTGCTTTGAAAACACTATCGGTTGGGTTTAGGACAAGGAAGGGAGTGTCAGTCAGTATTAACTTGATGTTTTACACAAGTGGCTTGGCTTCTCTCAAGAACGTGTGCAAGAAGGACGTTGATTATCCAGAAATGTCCACAGCGGCCTCTGGTGGATTTGGCACATATGAGAAAACGTGTTCCAGTTACACATTTGAAATTGTCAAACATGTACACAGCGCCCTGTAGTGGATTTGTGAAAACCAAAAACCGCAGAAGATGTAATACATATTTGCCGGTTCTCAAAAATGTAGCACTAGGCACATATTTCTAATGAGCCTGGGTTGACATATTTTTGTTCTTAAAAAACTATTAAAGCCTTTATGTTTGGAGCTAATATGCCGCATATCTCATTTTCTGTTGTTTTGCAATTTTGTGATAGTGATAATATGTGTGTATGTCTTTCTATTTGCATAAGCGTGCCTTTGTGTGTGTGTGTGTCTGTGAATGTGAGAGTGTGTGTACAACCTTTTGGCTCGAGGGATTTAAAATAATGAGTGTCAGCAGAGGGGAAGAGCAGCTGTATCAAGAGGCATAAAGGTGTTCGGTTTGCATCTATTACAAAGACAGGAGGGGGAACACATGTCCTTGCCTCTCCAGTCAGCTAACAAATCTCATTCGCGTTCTATTTTTAACCTCGACAAATGGCACATTTCAGCAGCACTCCACCTTTAAACCATGCTCTTGATGTTTTTTTATTTTCGTGACATAACTGGATTGATGTGCGTAAAGGGAAAACGGGTGCTCTGGGATCCTTCACAAATAGAACTGTCATCTATGTATAGTGTTAGTTTATGACTGGAATGAGGAGTTTAGGGGTTGTTTTGCATCGCATCTCTGAATCATCATTGTTTTCAGAAGAGCCCTTATGAATTGTGCAGATTTATGGACAGCTCCTTCTGCTTTTGGCAGGGAATCATGTAATAAAGCTGCAAGTGCCAGTGTGCATTTCAGAGCTAAGTGGTGTTTTCTCTCCAGCAAGAACCACAACTGTGAGCCCTATACTTTTGAAACCCTCGGCTGACCTTGAAGGACACAAAAGCCTGTAAAACCTTTCAAACGACTGAATTCAAGTTCAAGATCATGAAGATGCACATATTCTGTCAATTAGTTGCAATATTGATCCTTTTTTGGTTGATTGTTTGTTTGTTTGTTTGTTTTTTCTCAATAAGCAGACACCTTTTAATGTAACCCAGGTCAAAATTAGATAAATACATTTTAGGAAATTTAGGAATAAGAGCAATTCCATCCAAATGCCAACCTTGCCATGAAAAAAAATTAAGTTTTCGCCAAAATAGTGAAACCCTTTCTTGTTTTTTTGCTGTACTGCAAAAATACAAAAAAATGTCTCTCAATGTTTTCAAACAATTATATTTGTTTCACCAAAGTCACACAAGTGGAAATTTCACGTCACATCCATAACAAAGCTTTTTCCTCATAAATGCAAAAAAATGTTAAATAAAATAAAATCAATGATTATTGTTTTAGTTAGCTGACTTTTATCCTTTTGATTAGCGTTATTTCTGCTAGTGCAGTTTAATTCACAGAATTTCTACAAAGTATGTTGTATACTGTAAACTAGCAGACTTTTTTGGTAACATCCATAACGCATGTTTATTTTCCTCATTTGCATCTAAAAATGGTTTATAGATTGATATTCTTCTGATCATATAACTCTGTGAAAAATATAAACAGATGTTTCAATATAATGTTAACATCTACTTTCTCTGTGATTTTATGTCGTAAGTTTTTACCGCAAATGTCACATCCATAACGCTGGAATTGCTCATAAACATTTTGGAATAAAACACAAAGTATAGATTTTATTCAAACACAAATACAAAAAATATTGGATTTAATTTCATTAGACTAAATACACAAAATTGTGAATTGTTGAAATCCTATCACACTGTATTAGAAATCTGCATGAAGATGTTTATTTCAAAAGGTTATTTCATAAAAGGTTTTAAAGAGAAAACTGTATATACTAAATACGATAGCGAGAAATAATGCAAATGTATATAAATCTAAAATGGTGATCTAAAGCAGAATAAGGAATGAGTTTTAAAATAGAATATTAGATGTAGTTTTAGGGCATTTGATACATTACTTGATCATTAAGGTGTTTTTAGAATTTTGGGATTTTTCTGCTTTACAGATTTTATATTGATCTATTCATTCATTTACCTTCGGCTTAAGTTAGGGCGTACTTACAATAGGCTATCCGAACCATGCCCAGGCCTGTTTCCCGGATCGTTTGAGAAGTGTGAGTGCTCTGAATCGGACTGAAGACGAGACGTGACTTTTGGGGACTGTTTCATATATAATTATTTATCATTCTTACTGTTTAATGAACAGAAACTGTCGTAGTTTCTAAACCCCTCGCTGAATGATAGCTGCACCTTTAGCAAACCTTCTAATTGCTGCAGCACGAGGACTTTGTGATTGTTTATGAGCGTCAATTGTGGCTGATATATTTGACTGTGTGTAACTGCATATCAAACGACTAAAACCATATAATGATATAAAGAAATCTCCACTGAATTCTCTGTAAGCGCTTCTCTTAAACTTAACAGCGCATCATCGATGATGTAAGTGTGCTCAGGCCTGAATGTAATGTGATTGTGGGCCGTCGGGGGAGATGGGAGGGGGGACAATCGTGCTTCGACCCGGTTTAAGGGAACTGTACATAGTGTGAAGACGCCCTTAGTCTCTATTTCAGAAGTCACCACAGTGGAATGAACCACCAACTATTTCAGAATATGTTTTACGCAGCGGATGCCCTTCCAGCTGCAACCCAGTATTAGGAAATATACACTCATACCATAAAAGCCCAGATGGAAATTAGGCTGAATTGTCATTTAGGCTGAACTTTTGTTTGAAAGGGATAGTTGACAAAGACTTAACTCAACTTGCTTCCATTTACTCTCTGTCAGAGCTTGTTTGACAGAGTAACAGCCTCAGTGCAGAGCAGTCTTCAGCCTTCCTGCTATTTTGGGAGAAGTTTCGCAGGTCAGTCAGCATCCATCAGAGGGTTTTAAAGATCCCTTGGCCTTGACATTATACTGTGGCCTACTGCTGTGCTGAACTTTGCAAGGACCTTATAACAACAGCTTCCTTATATGTGCCCATTTTCTTTTATCCTTTAATGACATGGATTAGATTTCATGCTTCCATGACTATGTCGATACATTCCAGCTGGCTAATCCCTCATTGAGGATTGCATAAAGTTCAAGGCCACTAATGAAACTGAAATTCATCAAAGCGTTTTGCTCAATGGCTGCACTGGATTGCAACCTTTCCGTCCTATGATTGTTTCCACTCTTTAGTTTTCCTGGGATTTAAACCACAAGCCATGTGGATGATGACTTAGATATTTAGCTTTTGGCCCTACCATAAACGAACTTCATTGGCCTTCGCTGCCCTTCAATAAAACTCTGGCCTTGTGCCGTAATGGGACACTCAGGTACAGCAGAAGCGCTCAAAAGAGTGGGCCAGTGGCCAATTCTGATTTTAAGATGACTTCCTTTATGACAACACAAAGTGATTCTAGAAGCTTGATTGTTCCCAGGCCAGTTGTGGAAGTTTCCCTATCTCAGAATTAAAAAAAAAAGATTTTGAGGCCAGTACCAAAAGTAATATACTTTTAATGACTGTATCAACACTGTACTGATAGTGAAGATTGGATGAATGTACTGTATAGATATGTGCCATGCCCTTTTCTTACTGTGACAAAATGAACAGTAATGCAGAGAAAAAGTCAGCAATTAAGAAATCATCTGATTGTAGATATTTACTTACACTTACTGCAATTAACTGGCATCATGCCAACAGAAAATTACAATAAATAAGTGCATATAAGACTACAGACAACATAACGCTGTGTGGGACTACACAAAAAATGTACAATTCTTTGTCTATTTAGCACTGCAACAGTAAGTGGCTCTTTGGCTCGCAATAATAGCGGAACCAATTTAAGCTCTAATGGTTCTTGTTCTTTGGTGTAGTATCTTTAATATGTATAAAGGTATAGTTATAGGTATAAGGTAATAGGAATATATTAAAATATAGAGGGCGGCACAGTGGCACAGTAGGTAGTGCTGTTGCCTCACAGCAAAAAGGTCACTGGTTCAAGCCTCGGCTGGGCCAGTTAGCATTTCTGTGTGGAGTTTGCATGTTCTCCCTGTGTTTGCGTGGGTTTCCACTGGGTTCTCCGGTTTCCCCCACAGTCCAAAGACATGTGGTATAGGTGAATTGGGTAGGCTAAATTGTCCATAGTGTATGAGTGTGTATGGAAATTGTCACAGGTGGGTTGTGGCTGGAAGGGCATCCGCTGCGTAAAACAAATGCTGGATAAGTTGGCGGTTCATCTCGCTGTGGTGACCCCGGATTAATAAAGGGACTAAGCCAAAAATAAAATGAATGAATGAATATTAAGATATAGATGGTTCTCTTAAGGTTATGATGAGTAAAAGCTTTTACTGCCACTTTTAGTGCTATTTAGCACATTTGTTGTGCGTAGTTGAAATTATTGGAAGAGAAGCTTCCCCACAATCATTCAAAACATGTCTTAATCAGTTTGCATACTCTTAAAAATACTCGTTTAAACCCCAATTTGGCAAAAAAATAAAAATAAAAAAAAAATAACAGTGCATGTATTCACATATCAAAGACAATGACATGAATGTTTTATGTTTTATTTTAATTAATAGCAGTCTTCTGAACAACTGTTGGATATGTTTGTAATTTTTCATTTCTCGGGTTCTGTCCTTGTCCACCACACTAGAGACTCATTAAATACATAATATGCATATAATGTGAATTGTTTTCATATTTCGACAGTATTTTCTTTTAAATATAATCTCTTTAAATCACACTGAATCAGTTTTTCTCAGCTCCGCACTCATACGCAGGTGCAGTACCAAGGACAGCGACCAGACTCCGCAATCCGTGAACCAGTACGATAGCTTTACTAATCAATCATTAATTAGGCATTTACCTTTCTCTTTAGACAACGCTTTAGACAAATCTTTAGACAGATTTGAGGTTAAGTGTTTCTCAATAGATCAACCTTGGCACAATTTGAACCTACAACCTTTTGGTTTCCAGCCCACATTTTAACCATTTGTCTAATTCAGACCGTTCTAATTACAAACCTAGCATTTACACATACTAAGTATACTTTTTTTGGAATATAGCTAAAGTTGGCATACTCAGAGCTTCTTTCACCTGAGGGAAAAAAACAACAACTTGGAACACAGAACAAATTTCAACAGAACACAAATTCGATTTAGAAGTTTGTTTAAACAACCAGCAACTTAACTAACGTCTAAGTAATTATAATTCACTTGTATAATATAATACGAATGTAATTCATAGCTAAAACTGGTAGGCTACGTTGTTTTTGACCTGCATTCGGCGGGCGTCCCTTACCTCAGTGCTTTCCGTATCCGCCATTTTTCTCCTGAGGAGCAAACAGCGGGAGGAGTGTTTTATTCCCATATGAGCCGGCGAGCTTCGTATCTTGAGGTAAATGAACGACAAAACCTTATCAAAGTCTTGAGAAACCCTGCAGTCCTTAGCTTAACAACCTCAAACAAATCACAGAATGAACTCAAATCACGTTCCAGATGATAAACGACACTTTAAACTTGTTGAAAGCCCTCCTGGATCCATGGTATAAAAGTTACCCGGAGCACTGATTCCCAAAGGACCGCATGACGAGATCTCCATATCTCGTAAAAAATATTATGCACTTATGAAAAAGCACGCCATTTTTCCATGACTTAAGTAATATGAGATCAGTTCGTCAGTAAACGTGTTAATCGTTCAAGTCTCCATCTGGAATAAAGTCCCCAAGTAACCCTTTAAAGATATTTTGGAGACCCCTCGTGTCAAATCTGTCTTGTTGGAGTATTTCAACGAGGGAAGAAATGAGCTTTTTTTGCTGCTCTGAAATCGTCCGTCGATCATTGATGAGATTCTCTCACGTATATAAAAGTGGCTCAGAGACGTTCCTCCACGCTCCAGATCGCATCTACGAAGATATATGTTCCTTTATGAACATAGCGAGCGAATAAAGTTCCTCTCATGAGATGCTGAAGGATGTTAAAGGACAAACGAGTTGGATTCCTTTAAATGGAGCAGCGGGAGCCAATGAGATCTGCTTTCACCTCGCCTCCATCCTCTGACCGGCTGAGTGTGATTCAGGAGCTGAGCAGGTCCCGTTGCTGCTGCTGCTGCTGCTGCTGCTGCTGTAATACTGAAGCCACACACACAAGGTAAACTTCAGTTTGAAGACAAACAATATTGGTTTTAGTTGGTATTGGTATAAGTGCTTTTTACATAAGGGTTCATTCATTCGTTTAATTGTAAAATTTATATTTTATCTTTTCAAACGTTTGTATTCATAAACTTTATCACTATGAAGACATCATAAAAACATGTTTAATATAAGATTTTTCTCTCTCAAACACACATGCTATATGTACTGTAGGCTAAATAAAAAGCACATGAAATGTATTTTATTCACTTTATTCACCGTGGCTCAGTGGTTAGCACTGTCGCCTCACAGCAAGAAGGTTGCTGATTTGAGTCCCGACTGGGTCAGGTGGCATTTCTGTGTGGAGTTTTCACGTTCTCCCCGTGTTGGTGTGGGTTTCCTCCAGGTACTCCAGTTTCACCTATTGTCCAAAGACATGCATATATGTGAATTGAATGAACAATACAACTTGCAATACTTGCAATACACTTTTTAAACACACATACACTTATTTAACAACACATTTTACATGCCAATTTGCACATAACAGCTGCACATATAACGTTGTATATAGTAATATACCTGTACATACACTTGTCAATTTGTATATTTGCATTTAACACTTACTTCTATTTTTTGAATATATTTATTATCTGTTTTTTGTCCTGTCTCTGTAATTCTGTTGCACTGTAGAAGCTCTGTCACGAAAACAAATTCCTCGTGTGTGTGAACATACCTGGCAATAAAGCTCTTTCTGATTCTGAACTAAATTGGCGGTAGTTTATATTTGTGAATGTGAGTGTGTATGGGTGTTTCCCAGTACTGAGTTGCGGCTGGATGGGCATCTGTTGCGTAAAATGCATGTCGGAATTGTTGGCGGTTCATTCCACTGTGGTGACCCCTGATTAATGAGGGGACTAAGCCAAAGGAAAATGAAAGAACGAATGTTTACAATCACATCGAACACTTCAGAATAGAAATTTAATAACTTTTTTTATTATTTTGTTATAACATAATATTAACACATGATTTGCATTCCCATTAATTAATTGATTGATTGATTTGTTATTTTGCTTGTTAGTTAGTTATTTTTGTACAAAAAGAAACAATTAGAATTTCTGAAATAACATCAATTTGTTTAAAATAATGTTCCCAACCTCACTCTTTTAGAACTAGCTGTTTTTATTTTACATAGACCAGGTTAGATAATTACTTCATCATCATTTTGTTTTGTATTAATTTAAATAAATATTCATTCATTCATTTTCTTTTCGGCTTAGTCCCTTTATTAATCCAGGGTCGCCACAGCGGAATGAACCGCCAACTTATCCAGCATTTGTTTTACGCAGCGGATGCCCTTCCAGCCACAACCCATCTCTGGGAAACACATTCATACATTCTCATTCACACACATACACTATGGACAATTTAGCTTACCCAATTCACCTATACCGCATATCTTTGGAGTTGTGGGGGAAACCGGAGCACCCGGAGGAAACCCACGCAACCACGGGGAGAACATGCAAACTCCACACAGAAATGCCAACTGGCCCTGCCGGGGATCGAACCAGCGACCTTCTTGCTATGAGGCGAACGTGCTACTCACTACGCCACCGTGGCACCTTTAAATAAATAATTTTACAATATTTGTTATGGTGTTAAGGGATGATATGAACTTTACTGGTGTCCTCATATTCCTGTCATATCTTTCTTATTCCACAATACATAAAAAAATCATCTAAGCCGCTGCTGGGCTCCTCTTTCAACCTTGTTACCCATAATGTTTAATGAAGCTCCTGGTTCAAAGAGCTAATGACAGCAGGGTGGGTGTAACATCCGTTCTCTCTTTGTAGTGCGCTGAAGAGCTGCTGTTAGCTGTGATGTTCCGTGAATTACCTCTCTTGGCCTTATCAGATCACTCTCATCTTACAAAGTGCAGCAATTCAAGACATGAGCCTCTCATCTTCGCACACAGAATAGGTAGTGTGTGCAAAAAGCAACAAGAAAGGAAAAAATCATAATAGCGGTCTGAATAAGATCTCTTATATTTGACCTGACTTGTGTTTGAGGATTTAGTGGTGCACATGTGTGGTAAATACAGTTTGGCTATAGCTACTTACTAAGTCAGATGCAAAATATTCCTTCGCTTATTCATTCGTTTGCTTTTCGGCTTAGTCCCTTTATTAATCTGGGGTCACCACAGCGGAATGAACCGCCAGCCTATCCAGCACATGTTCCATACAGTGGATGCCCTTCCAGCTGCAACCATCACTGGGAAACATCCATGCACACTAATTCACACACATACACTACGGACAATTTAGCTTACCAAATTCACCTGTACCGCATGTCTTTAGACTTGTAGGCGAAGCCGGAGCACCCGCAAGAAACCCAAGCAAACACAGGGTGAACTCCACACAACAATACCAACTGATCCAGTTGAGGCTTGGACCGTCTTGCTGTAATGCGACTGTACTACCCACTGCGCCACAGTGACAACTCATGCGAAATCTTAAATAATTAAATAAAATTCAAGACTTTTTCAGTTTTTAAATGCTATAATTGTATCCCTGGGGCATCTAACAGAAAGTACAAAAATGCAATCCAGTAAGTTTGTTTTGGTAAACATGTTTGGTTTTTCAAACATGTATAAAATGCACTTTGGAGGCATTTGGAAGACATCAAGGCACATCCGAATCCAAATTCTGCTTCACTTCCTGTGCTTTTTTACATACATTATGTAATTATTTTTTAGGGGCTTTAATATATATTTTATGGGACGGTGTGGAGGGAGACAGGAATGTATGCGGAGCAGAGAAAAAGGATAACAATCAGCAAAGGACCTTGAGCCGGGAATCGAACTTGGGTCACCAAACTCCACAGTGTTATATGTGGACACACTTAACAACTAGACTATTGGCACCAATGAAATACCTTCCTATGATACATTTTTGAAAGCAGTATAGGTAAATGATTCACTGCCTTCCCACAATCTTATTTCTGGATTAAAAATGGTAACACTTTATTTTGATAGTCCATTTGAGTATTAGCAGACAGTCTGCTTAATATCTGTTGATACAGGAATTTACCAGTTCTTCAACAGACATTTTTCTGACTATAAGCAACTTTGCAAGTACATGTCAACTTACACTGACCCTAACCCCAACCAACAATCTACAATGATAATTAGTTGCAATGTAATTTAAATTCAACAAACAGACCATCAAAATAAAGTGTGACCTAAAAAATAAATAACAAGGCATCTCGAAGTGATGCTTAAGTGTCAATTTTGTGTGTAAATATATGTTTTTGACCAACATTAGAGAAGTTAGTATTATATTAAGCAAATATTGCCTAAAGGCTGGGACACACCAAGCCAATGAACGCCAATTGGGAAGCGTCAGGCTGTCAGTGAGTGTCTGTTAGGCTAGTTTGTTTGTGGTCCATGCATCCCCTCTTGTTGTGTTAACATCAGAGTAAGTTGTCCTGATTCAGCATATAGAAAAAAAAAGGAGTCTTCTGACTGGTTATCCAGCAATGAAAAAGGACAAAAAGGAAGTCAAGTCACTGATTTAGTGGCTAACACAAAGAAGCTGGCTGTAATTTGTTAAATATTTGCAAATGATATTTATTATCAGATTATCAGACATATGTGCAGAAGCGAATCCCTTTGTGGTAGTGACAGATTGACAAACCAGATGCAGCCAGCATGAGGCGAGAACACAGTTGGTTTTTGTCTGCGCTAGTTCTCTGGCACCGGCTTGGTGTGTCCCGGGCTTTAGTCGTCACCAAAGCTCTCTCTATTTTGCCGTACTTGATTAAGTCATTATGCTATCTCAGAAGACATGTTTGAAATCAGCTTTGTGAGGTGCCTTTGTGCACAAACGCTGCCTGCAGAGTCACTACCTGATAGGGAACAGAGGCAACAAGTCAGCTGTCTATGGTTGTGGATGCAGCAAATGTCTACAACAGACAAAACATTATAAATGTTCTGTTGTTGGATGCACATTATCAGTGAACATAAGAGTCTCCATCTGAGCCACTGGGGACATTGTGATTGAATTTCATTTTGAAGGCATTCACGTTGTGAAGATTTTAGTTGGTCCTTCACCAGTTGTGGTCTGGTCAGTGCTAATTCTGAAGGATGTGTCAGTATAAGTGCTTTGTGCTCTAACTTTTTACCCAAAACAAGGATGCCACAAATTCCTAACTGATTGCACTTTGTTGTGTGGCTAAATTGATGACAGTACACAGCTGAAATGTTTGTCTTTTCTTCTCTGATTTATTTAATAAATTATTAAATGCAGACCTTCTTTGGTACTTGTCATTTGAAGAAATTTGGCCATGGCATCAAACTTATCTGGTAGAGTGCAGTGATTTACATTATTTACATGAAGCGAGTTACCGTTATCTCTGACTGCATTCACTGAGACCAAAGATATGTTGTCAGATTAATCCAAGGATATCTGGATATGTAACATATTGTTGTGCACCATTTAAAATGTCTTATTAATTCTGCTCTGAGCACTCAGGAGAACTAAAAATAGAAACGAAGAGTGTGAAATGTGTGTGGGTTTTCAGGTCTTTAATTCTAAAAACTGGAATGATTAATGTAAGTCACTTGCAATAATCTGGCTTTTCTTTCTCTTGCATTAAATGATAAGGATTGTGGCAGCCAGTAATTTTGAGCGGAGCATGAGGGGATCTTCTGCACTGTTCTGAGCTGTGGGAGTTGTGGTGCGAGAACAGGAGCTTGGGCTCGTGGGTGTTTCGGGAAGATTAAGCCAAACTGTGCACCAAGTGGGTGGACATGCGCGGATCTGCCAGTTTTTTTTTTACGCAATCTTATAGTTTACAGGAAAAAAATATATAAAACTGACTGCATGCATTCTGAGTGAATGGAAATATAGAAGCTTGTGTTTAGGTGCAGGATGATGTTTGGGCTGTCTACAATAGTTTCAGCAAAGAGGCAGACTTTTTTGTTTAATGATGATTCCTTGTGGAGTGTTGTTGCCTGGATAGTATCAGGTCAATTTGGGGTTTTTATGTTTTGGAAGTGCATGTTCAAATTCATGGCAGAGGTTCATGGGTTTGCCTCACTCTACTCAAGAGCGCCCCCTGGTGTTTGGCATGACGGGAGAAAAGCGCTATCCACAATTATTTGCTAGAGAAAATTCAAGTTATTACGTTTCTGGGATATTTTTAATATGTTAATTATTCAATATACTGTACATTTTGAGGTTTTTCATTTCCTATGTATATTTTTTTATTTTCAAAGCTATTTTTTGTCATTTAATAATGTAAATATATAATAACCGTCCATACACCACATTTCCATGTCCAAATAATAACTGCATTTATATATATTTTTATTTATTTTATTTTATTTTATAATTTTTTTGTTGTTGTAGTTGCTTGGATTGTTTTAAAATATTTCGTTTAATATATACACTTTGTTTTCCTTTTTACAGCAACTTTTCAAAACATGTTTTTGGCGTAGAGCTTTAATTTCTTTAAAAATCAAGATATCTCATTATGAAAAATAATATTTATATTATACTATAATATATATTATATAATATAGGGTGACACAGTGGTGCAGTGGGTGGTGCTGTCGCCTCACAGCAAGAAGGTCGCTGGTTCGAGCCTCGGCTGGGTCAGTTGGCATTTCTGTGTGGAGTTTGCATGTTCTCCCCGTGTTCGCGTGGGTTTCCTCCGGGTGCTCCGGTTTCCCCCACAGTCCAAAGCTATGCGGTACAGGTGAATTGGGTAAGCTAAATTGTCCGTAGTGTATGTGTGTGAATGAGAATGTATGGATGTTTCCCAGAGATGGGTTGCGGCTGGAAGGGCATTCCATGCGTATAAAAACAAATGCTGGATAATTCTTAATTCTGGTTAATTCTGCTGTGGCGACCCCGGATTAATAAAGGGACTAAGCCGAATTATATGAATATATATAATATATTATAATACAGGGCGTCATGGTGGCCCAGTGGGTAGCACGATTGCCTCACAGCAAGAAGGCAAGAGGAGACTCGACTGGGTCAGTTGGCATTTCGCGTGGGTTTTATCCTGGCACTCCAGTTTCCCCCTCAAATCCTATACTGTAGGTGATGTCTTATAGGTGAATTGGGTAAGCTAAATTTTCCGTAGTGTAGATTATGTGTGTGAATGAGTGTGTAAGGAATGTTCCCCAAGTGATGGGTTGCAGCTGGAAGGACATCCGCTGCGTAAAACATATTATGAATACGTTGGTGGTTCATTCTGCTGTGGCAACCCCAGATTAATAAAGGGACTAAACCGAAAATACATTGAATGAATGAATAAATGAATAATATAATGTAATACAATAAAATATCAGAATGCAATTTTACAGAAAATTATTTTTTGGAAAATAATAAAAAAATATAATTCAATAAAACACGTCCCCTCTTTTTTACCTAATGTTGAAACCCCCTTATATATTTTTTATTTTTTTTAGTTTGTTCTTTGAACTAATATAATTTGCACAATTATTCAGAATATCCCACCTGTGACAACATAGCTGATTCCCTTTGAATGTAGTATACGAATCTACCAAAATAGGCTTATAATATTTACCAGCAGTGATCATTTTAATGCACGCCCAGTTGTGACACCTGCTAACCCACAATTGAGCCATTACTCTGTGCCCATGAGCTTTCGTAATTGGATGATTGGCAGGTGGATGTGGCATGTGTGAAAACTCATTAAGCTTGTTGCATGAAGCCAGTGTGAAGTTTTTGTAATTGGTTACTATGAAACTATCCTGATGCAAAGCATTCGAGACAAGGACCCAAAATGCTGCTATTTAAAGGCTCAACACCAGCTGTAGTCATTTATCCAGCTGTGTTGGTATTCTGAATCACTAATGCATTGGTTTTGATGATTTAAAAGACTATCGATATTGTCATGAGAAAAGCCTGTTGATGTTTATGATGCCTTATAATTCACGAAAGAGGCATTAGGAGTGTGCAATATTTATTGTCTATGGCAATATTGTAACTGTTCTTTAACAATTTATGAGCTGATATTATTGAGTATATCACTCGTTTTGCAAAAATACAAAAATGAAAAACACATCTTCATCTATAAAAGCAAAATATATCCCTTTTTGGCTTTTATTATTTTATTATAGTTTAACAAGCAAGAACTTAAAGGATTACTTAACTTTTTATTTATTTTTATTTTTTTTGGAAATAGGTTAATTTTACCAGTCTCAATTTCTTGTTCCTGTGCGGTCACCTTTAGCCTAATTTAGCATGTTTCATTGAATTGGAATAGAGCATTAGCCTTTTGTTCAAAGAATTTAAAAGAGTTTTGATAATTTAAAGCTGAAGTCCATCCCAGCAAACACAGCACATCAACATGACGTTGAAATAAAAATCGGGTTGATGTTAGAACCCAATGTCAGGCCGATGTCAATGTCCAATGTCTAACCTAAAATCAACCAAATATCAACGTTAACAATGTTACAGCTTGACGTTACCACTATGACATCTATTAGACTTTGGATTTTGGTTGCCATACACTGTAAAAAATCTAACTAACAATTTTAACACTACGATTTGTAAGTTAGGTGGACATATTTTTGAGCTGAATTTGCTTATAAAAGTGATTTAACTGCATGTTTGGAACTGTTTGTTCAATAAAAGTAAAATATTCAGTTGAGGAATTTTGATTTCTCCATATCTTCAAAAAATAAAAAGTTGAGTTAACTTAAAATTTTAAAGCAAC
>CAIGQQ010033467.1:1986344-2023690 GCA_903798035.1 Danio albolineatus
TAAAATATATGCTGGATAAGTTGGCGGTTCATTCCGTTGTGGCGACCACAGATTAATAAATGGACTAAGCTGAAAAAAAAATGAATGAATGAACACATAAGACATTGCTTCAGAAATTAAACTTACTTTTAAAGCCCCCCACTGGACATTTCACTTTGGTCTAATTGCTAAAAAAAACAAAAACGCAAGAACACTGTAAAAATGCTGTGTTCCACACAATTATTTCATAATAATAATACTAATTCATTTTATTTGTAGTTGGCACCTTTCTAGACACCCAAGGTTGCCTTACAAGCATCGACAGCCAAAACAGATTGATACGTCAATGATACGTCCGAACACAAATTGATTAGGTTGCCTTAATAGTTTTACAAAATCAAGTAGATCGAACATAAAACACTTAAGTTGTCCTCAAGAAAGCTGAAGAATTGAGTTGATTCAGCTCATTTTAAATGAGTAGTTTGAACAAGCAGCAAAAATCTTTTTTGAGTAAAGCAAAGTAGCATACATTTTGCCAAACTGTATGTACTTTAATGAGCCGGGGTTTCTTCTGACTCAGGGAGGGCACATGGCACTAGTTTTTGTGTGGTTGACGAGTCCCCTCTCCGTCAGCTTCATAATCCGCTTTCTTTAAAAGAGTCTGTGATTAAACTCACCACACCGAGCTCTCAGTCTAATCAAACCCTTCAGCTGGATCTCATTGTTTTTCAGCTCTTTATTGGACTTCCCAAGATTAAAACATCGATATAACAAGCATCAAAGCTGCTCTGTGCTTCAAAAATGATCGCTTACTCGGTTTTTGATTTACTTTTCCAAGCAAACGTATGATACGCTGGTGATTTTTGTAGTGGTTTAGTTTACATTGTCTCTAGCTCCAACTCATCACGCTTAATTGCTCTGTTTTTCCAGCCTGATGTTCGCGAGCGTTCCCATTATCTCCAGCCGGCGAAGGGCCTACACACCCTAACACCCACAGTTGTTAAATCAACAGTTTTGTTCTCTCTTTGACCTCATTGGCTCATTCGCCCAGTGCCAGGCTGTTCAGTGCAGGGAGAGATGACTGGCCACCGTACGGGAACAAGAGCCGCTCTGTGCCTCCGTGGTTGCGGGACGGGATTACCCTGATGGTTCAAGCTATGACTTCGCAGGAACAGAAGAAAGCTTAACTGAACACTTCACTTACAGCTGTGTGACACAAGCACAGATAATGACATCTTGAGCCATTGGAGCACATGGCATCATGATGTTCATTCACTTTGACATCATCATGATATATGTGGAGCAGACAATGAAGGCTTCACTGGGACTGACCTCAGACCTTTGAATCAGTGCTTTATGTTTAACTCTAACCCTAAGAGCCCTGTTTACATCTAAGTATTAAAATATACACTCATCGGCCACTTTATTAGGTACACCTTACTAGTACCGGATTGGACCCCTTTTGCCTTCAGAACTGCCCTAATCCTTTGTGTCATAGATTTAACAAGGTACTAGAAATATTTCTCTGAGATTTTGGTTTATATTGATATGATAGCATCACGCAGCTGCTGCAGATTTGTTAGCTGCACATCCATGATTCGAATCGCTCGTTCCACCAAATCTCAAAGGTGCTCAATTAAATTGAGTCTGGTGACTGTGGAGGCCATTTGAGTAGTGAACTAATTGTCATGTTCAAGAAACCAGTCTGTGATGATTCATGCTTTATGACATGGCACGTTATGCTGCTGGAACTAGTTATCAGAAGATGGGTACACTGTGGTCATAAAGGGAAAGACATGGTACTGTAAGCAACAAAACTCAGGTAGGCTGTGGCGTTGACACGATGCTCAATTGGTACTAATGGGACCAAAGTGTGCCAAGAAACTATCCCCCACACCATTACACCACCACCAGCCTGTATTGTTGATACAAGGCGGGATGAATCCATGCTTTCATGTTGTTGATGCTGTTACGAACCCTTTTCTTTAAAACACAAAATGAGTCCATCAAGGGAACGCAACATAAAGAGTACACACGAATCAAGTTGTATAACTAGTACATTTATTATAACCTCACAAATCAAATCAGAATCATGTGTAACAACTAAGCAAGAATGAAGAAAGAATCAAAAACTCACGTTCTCCAACCAATATACAACACTAACATAAGAATAACAACCCAACATTAAACAAACATAATAAACTAAGACTTTAGAAAAAAACAAGAAAATAAAGAAAATAAAAGAAGCTTGATGGCTGGCAGTGAAGTCTGTGTCCTCCGCTCAATCCCGGTCCATATTTATAGCCAATTTGCTAATAGCGCAACTCGCCGCTGGTGCGCAAAGGCGGACCCCTCTAGGAAACAAACAGTGAGTGACATCATGACACACACACACACAAACACACACACACACAGAAACAGGCAGCAGCCATAACAGATGCCAAATTCTACCATCCAAATATCGCAACAGAAATGAAGACTCATCAGACCAAACAACATTTTTCCTTTCTTCTTTTGTCCAGTTTTGGTGAGCCTGTGTGAATTGTAGCCTCAGTTTCCAGTTATTTAAGGTTTTGGGATTTATCTAAGGACTTTATATTTTGTGACAAGTAATGAAACAAAGAAAAAGTTCTAATAATAACACAAAGCTCGAGCTTAACAACATCTTATGTGACGTCTGACACTAAACGAGGACCTCAAACCTGATTTCACCAAGTAGGACCTGTTAGCATCTATGTTGACCCTGGAATAACATTTTAATCGGCCAATACGTTTACCATTTACGTCAAGTTTAGGCTCATGGTTAGGTTTATGTAGGTGTACATGATTGTTGTCCAATTATAATTTCCCTCTGATTTTGGCAATGGAATAATATATAGTTTTGGTTAGGTTTAGGGGTGGGCAGGGCCAGATTAACCAATGGACATTATGGGCACAGTCCCAGGGGTCCGTGCACACTTGGGGCCCTTACGAGGGGGGAAAAATGCCGATTTTGGAGTGTCTATTTAGGCTAAGTGCAAATAACGCACCTCTTTGGAATAAGCTATTTAAGCAATTTCCGCCCAGCACTGTTTGATTGACAGAGGCAACATAACCAAAGAGCGCAGTTGACAGAAGCGTGAGTGGCGTAGCTCGTAAAGCGTGTGGCAAAATATTTTGATCAACGGTTCGAATCCAGCGTCTGATGAACTCATTCTTCTTTTTCCCCATTGCATGTCAGATTGGAAATACATTTATTTTGAATAGAAAGGAAATATTTTTGTTTAAAAATTAAAATAATGAAAATGTGATATAAAGTCACAAGTGGCTCATGGGTATCAAGGTTTAGTCTTTTTTATATGTGCATAAATAGCATCTAAATAGTTATTTTAAATATTCTATAAAATGTTATTTTCCACCTGGTGTTAAATGTTAGCGACATTTTAATATAACTTATTTGTATTTACAACGAATATCCTTTAAAATATATATTTTAGTACTGCTTCAGTGAACTTGAATGAGTATACTAAAAACCATTAAAAGTTTATTAGTTTTTTTTTTTATCAAAGTGTGCTTTAAATCTTTTTAAAATAAGTAAAATCTCTGTAGGCTATAAAAAATATGTACTGGATATCATTTATTTAAAAAATTCGGGCAATATATTATATTGTTTTATTTAAAAATATTACATTGTTCTTATTTTTTTAATTCAACCATAGGGATGCGGCCAGGTAGAGGGCCTAACGTGACAATGTGCCCAGGGGCCTTTGAATTCTTAATCCGGTCCCGGGGGTGGGAAATTGGTAAAGATTACATTTTTAAACAAAAATGATGTTCCAGAATCAACATAAATGTTAATCCAGGATCGCATCGTACTTGGCAAAATCATGACGTGCAAACAAGGATGGAGGCAATCTCTTTAACCTGCGTCAATAGCTTCGATGCACATCTTTCAAAATAAAAGTTGCACATTACAAAAACAGTCTGCTGCTTCTAGATTCCTCTATATCTAAGTACAGTACCATATCTCAGCTTTAGTGTTATGGCAAGTACATTCTTGTCTATATTTTGACGCTGTGACTCAACCACATGCCGTTGTTTACAGTCATTCTATTTTGGAGAAAAGAATCTTGGCTGCTCAGAGAAAAAGTGCAGCCTTCCCATACGTTTAGCGGTCCAGCATGAATTCCTGAAGAAGTGATGTTGATAGGGTTGGATTTTTTTCCCTACAAATGTGTTTGTGCGTGTGTTTTAGGGTCGATAACTCACCGATGCCTCGTGGTTTATGGTATGTTGTTTACTGAGTCCAGTAACACTTTTTCAACTATGTAATTTAGTCTATGTGTGCCTCTGCCAATTAAACCCTCTGACAGAAGTTGCCCACATGTTTAGCGTTCCCTGTGGAGGGCCTTGCACTTGCAGTTTTTCATAGGCAATTGAAAGCAGTTGTCCTTTTACCTTGGTTTTGACATTTTTCAGCAGCACCACAGTTGATGATGCGGTAATGTGTTTTTGACACAGCACTGTGATGCCAGGTTGTTCAGGTTGGGTGTCAAAGCATTGCTATTCCATTGTAAGACATTGTCAGTGCTTATTCACGTTTATATGCAGTTGCTAGTGGGTTCTAGTTGGGTGCAAGGGGTCTGTATAGTTTCTAGTCGGCTGTTAAATGACCCACGTCTGGCCCAAGTCTTATAATAACAAGCCATGTGATTTGAGATATCATTCATGTTAGTTGCCTAAAAGGTGCTGGGGTTTGTTCAGAAATCTAACATGTAAGCGGGAAGGAATATTGAACAATTAATAACTAGTGATTTTGCACATTTATTTAAGTCAACTTTGCTAATGGTGCCGTTTTAGTTTGATTGAAGTGTACTTCTGTCTGGTTTTTGATAGGGTAAATGAATTAAATATGGCTCTGCTCCATGCATGGGCTAAAAAAAGTAAGATTTGATAAAACTATATTAAAATAAAATGTAATATACACTACCTGACAAAAGTCTTGTTGTTCCTAAAACTTGGATAGGCGACAAGTAATAACTTGACTTCTAGTTGATCATTCGGTATCACAAGATTATGAGGTTTGGTATCTCTAGATATACCAAAATAAAATATGATCTTGCCTTCATTTTTGATTATTTATTTAGGACAGTGGGGTGGCAAGTAGGTCTCTGGTTGGAGCCTCGGCCTTGGTCAGTTGGCATTTCTGTGTGAAGGTTGCATGTTCTCCCCAGGTTCACGTGGGTTTCCTCGTGGTGCTCCGGTTTCCCCCACAAGTCCAAAGACTATATGTAAATTGGGTGAGCTAGGTGTCCGTAGTGTATGTGTGTGAATGTGAGAGTATATGGGTGTTTACCATTGATGGGTTGCAACTGGAAGGGCATCCGCTGCGTAAAAATATATATTGGTTAAATTGGCAATTCGTTCCGCTGTGGTGACCCCAGATTAATAAAGGGATTAATCCAAAAAGAAAATGAATGAATGAGTGAATGAATAATTAGTACAGTAAGGTCTGACTTTACTTAGATAAAATCTCGTCACTTAACAGAAATAATGTATAATATAGAATATAAAGTCATGGTGCAGTGGAAAAAGAATGAATATTGTGTATGACTCCCATGAGCTTGGATGACTGCATTCATACATCTATAACAAATAACTTATTAATAAAATCATCTGGAATGGCAAAGAAAGTGTTCTTGCAGGACTCCCAGAGTTCATCAAGATTCTTTGGATTCATCTTCAATGCCTCCTCCATCATACCATAGACATGCTCAATAATGTTCATGTCTGGTGACTGGGCTGGCCAATCCTGGAGCCTCTGTTTATGGATGTTTCCCAGTACTGGGTTGCAGCTGGAAGGTCATCTGCTGTGTAAAACACATGCTGGATAAGTTGGCGGTTCATTCCGTTGTGGCAACCCCTGATGAATAAAGGGACTATGCCCAAAGAAAATGAGTATATGAATGAATGAATGAATGAATGCATTTTTTATTATTTTGTTTTACATTCTGCCTAGTCTTTTTTCTATTTAAAATATAAATCCTTGATGAGTATTAAATATCAAATGTTGCAATTCAGGCAAATATATTAAGATATGACTTTTGACCACATGTCCCAGTCCTAGTCTCATTGTAATGTATGATGAAGATGGCATGCTTTAATTTATTTAGTGAAAGATTTTCATTATGGAACAGACTGATATGATGCACAAATATCTTCATGACAGCCATAATTTTCTTGTTCTAACAGCCAGATCACATAAACTGATATTTTCAAGTTCTGTCTTTTAGAAAAGCCTGGACAATTATATTCTGTCAGGCTTCTGGTAGATCTATAGCACACTGACTTACAGTACACTGCTGTAATCCAAAGCACATGGATTTTTCTGATCAGGCTGAAGTGTGACTTTTACAGTCTTTTACTTGGCTTTTGTCCCACTGCATCATCAACGCAACGGCACGTTCAGATGTGTCATGTTTTATTGAGATGGAAATTAGATCATCGTTAGAGAAAATTGACCAGTGAAACCCAAAGAGCGGCGATATTTCAGCCAAGATTTCCAGCACTGCCTTCATCCTCTGTTTCTACTCTGGAGACAGAGGCCAAAGCAGTGTGACAGTTTGTTCAGAGCATGTGTGAGGGCACATATGATGGTGTCATAGACAATACAAGAGTTCGACTAACTCAAACCAGATGCCTTTGACTTCAGCCTTGGATGTGTCACTCTGCAAATTGAGGGAAACCACACGCACCAATGCAACAGACAGTTTATTGCAAGGTTTTGAAGGAAGGCTTGTGAGTGAGTCATTTGGGGGGATTTCCTGTGTCAATTAGATCTCCAGCTATTAAAAAGACGTTTCGTGTGATGTGTTCAATCTACTGCACATATACAGTTGAAGTCAAAATTATTCGCCCCCTGTGAATTTGTTTCTTTTTCAAATATTTCTCAGATGATGTTTAACAAAGCAAGGAATTTTTTTACAGCATTGCCTATAATTTTTTCTTCTTCTGGAAAAAAGTCTTATTTGTTTTATTTAGGCTAGAATAAAATCAGAATAAGTTTAATAAAAAAAAACATTTTAACCCTCAGGGGTCGAAGACGCGCATATGCGATTTAAGGCGTCTTGTCCTAATAATGCCGAAAAGAACTAAAAGGGCCATGAAACCCCCTGGCTCAGCTGGGTGTTTTCACACCTACAGTCTAGAAAAGCTCAGGAAAGTGGGTGTGTCCAGCTCGGTTTAGGTGGGAGTGTAAGGGGAAGGAATGAGGGAAGGTTTTGCATAAAGATGGGAGTTTCCATTTGTGCACGCGCTCGTTTTCAAACAAGCGACGCACACACACAGACGCAGGGGAGAAAGACAGTGACTATTTACATGGACATCAGTCATCGAATTATTAGCCAAATTATTAATTTGTCGACTTTAACGGCAGTTTGGCACTTATACTTAAAACCAGAAACATTTCCTGCATGTCCCCCGTGACAAACGAGGTGTGAGAAACTATTAAGAGTGTTGTTATAATGGAGTGTTTGATACCACGTGGCGTAAGTGAGAAATAAAAACCATCCAGAGACTATCCTGTCACAAAATGTGGCGAAAATTCTACACAAAAGCAATTGTTTGACTGCAGTGTTTACACTCGGAGAGCAGAATTTACAGCGGATCTTTCAGTCTTTAATATTGTACGGATATTAACGTGCTGTAAACTGAATAACAGTTAATCATTTTGACAAAGGTCTGTCTTTAAACACTGACAGAGTTACAAACTCTACTAACTAACTACGAACTAACTTCGCCATCTGAATAAACAAACAAAAAGCACTGATGGCTTATCAAATCTGAAGCTTAGAACAATCCACATAAACTGGAGCGGCATCTGTTTTAAAAGGAGATGAGCGGCAAATCCCGATTTCACCATTTCCAGACGTGGAAAGCTCTCGGGTGAAAAAATAAAGTTTCTTGCAGACGCATTTCTGCTGTGTGCACGTGTGAGTCCAGCTGCGCTCTCATAGCAGAAATGAAGACTAAACCTTCACTGCAGCACATAAATACAACACTGGCGACCTGCATCTCCTTCCACTTGTTTTGGAAGCACAACGTGGCGTCCCTGCCGTCTGGACACTGCAACGCATACACACAGTCTTTGAAGCTCTCGTCCATATTAATGAGTTGCACCGCATACACAATAGAGCGCGCTGATTGGCTTGAACAAAGGCTATCTCATGAATCAATGCCAGACACTCAGAGACGTCAGAGTGTTCTGGCCGGGACAGGCGTCCACTGAGCACGCTGGAGCATATGCATAGATCTCATAGGCGTGACGTAGCCTCAAAAATTCGTTTCAAGCCGGAAGAACGAATTTGCTCGAAATAACTTTTTAGTCAATTATATGCGTCCTAATAGTGTTTATAGCAGTGTGGGACACATATATGACTGTCAACAGCTCAAAAAATGTGTTTTGGTGTTTGGTGGCCCTTTAAATTACTCTTTCAGTTTTGATCATATAGATAAGAGCAATACACAGTGTTCATACGGTCATGAAAAACCTGGAAAAGTCATGGAATTTTGACATAGCAATTTCCAGGCCTGAAAAACTTTTAGAAAAAATGAAAAACCCACAAAGTTTTGGAAAAGTCATAGAAATTAGTTGAACAAATATCTGTATACTTAAATATAGATTGGTTGTCTTCTTTTCTGTGCATGGTCAAACACATGCTCTCACATTATTAGTTCTGTGTGAACATTATCTAAATACATTTTGCATAGATATAAAGATTCATTTAAGCTAAATAGATTGGTGCTTGTTTTGTGGTCTGCTGTAATAACTTTTCTTATTTAACATGTATACGTAGACATTACTTGAAACATTAGGTCATGAAAATTTACTGTACTTGAAAGTCCTGGGAAATTCATGGAAAAATCATTGAATTTTAGTTGTAAAAGTGTGTATGAGCCCTGAATACATCAATTGAATCTGTTAGGTGTCTTCCTTTTTTGTACATTCACAATAACAACAAAAGTGTGTGCTTTCATAAAATAGGGAAAATAAACATTCATTTTTTTCTTTTCTCTTTCTGCAAACTGTTTTTAGAAGTGGATCAGTAAAAACTTTGTGAAAACAAAACACATCTATAGAAAGCTTAAAGTGTCTACCCCCTGTGTTCACGTGGGTTTCCTCCGGGTGCTCCGGTTTCCCCCACAGTTCAAAGACATGCGGTACAGGTGAATTGAGTAAGCTAAATTGTCTGTAGTGCATATGTGTGAATGAGTATGTATGGATGTTTCCCAGAGATGGGTTGTGGCTGGAAGGGCATCCGCTGCGTAAAACAAATGCTGGATAAGTTGGCGGTTCATTCCGCTGTGGATTAATAAAGAGACTAAGCCAAAAAAGAAAATGAATGAATGAATATTATATTATTTTGGTGATATTATATATATATATATAAATACTTTTTTTTTTTGATTATGGAAATGTAATAACCATGTTGACATTTGTCTTTTGATTGGTGATAAGCTTTTATTTTCTTTTGTTCATGAAAAAAATAATTGCCGTTGCAGTCATCTAACAATTAGTATCTTTAAAAACTGTAAAACATAATTATTTATTTTGATTCTGGAATAATGTTTGAACTTTATTATACTAAAATATTGATTTTAGTTTTATTGTATATAAAAAGGCTGTGGACAATTTCAGCTATCTTTAACAGTCAAAAAACAAACAAACAAAAAAAAAAGTTTTTCTTGGTTGTAAAATATTTGAGTTCCTAATCCCTAGTTCCAGGTATTGGTTGGCTAAAACATCCAACAGCAAAACGTCTCACACAATATTACAATTACGATAATAAAAATGAAATGTGAAAAGCTGGGCTTCTCTATAGGAATGTATGCAGAGCTGTGCATGTGAGCGGAGAATGATGGAGAATGGGGCCCTGGAGAGTCATCCTCACTACCTGAATGAAGCCCAGCAAACTGCACACAAAGAGAGCTTATTGGCGAGGCATAGCCATCCCTTGCGTCCGTCTCTGCCAGCACTCGCTTCAAAAGCACTTTTGTGGGTCCCTACAAAATTCAGGCCTTTCTGGAATTACTACTTCACCGTGGCCATTAAAGATGTGGCCTGGTCCTCCTCACTGTACGGTTATCACTCGCAGTTTAATTCTTTTTCCTTAAAGGGATAGTTCAAGACCCGTCTTCCCCTGAAATGTGTATTGTTTGTGTCCGGTCATGGGGTTCCAAATTTCGCTGCGTATAAAAGTGTATGTGAAATAAATTAAGGCTTCATCATCATCATCATCATCCAAAAAAGAAAATGCACTCATTTACTCAAGAGGCTCTAAACATTAATTATTTTTTTTCTTTCTGTTGTACACTAAATAAGATATTTTGAAGAATGTTGGAAACTGGTTTTTATAAATCGTTTTTGTTCGTCTTACACTGTAAAAATATCTTGCTGTTTCAAGCTTTTGAGTTAAATCAGATTATCTTTTCTATCTCGTCTTTTATCGGTAAAACTGACTGAAAATATTAAGGTAAACTTATCATAACTTAATAAAAGAATATAAGTATATATAACTTATCATAAAAAATAAAAGATTATTGAAAGCTGATTAAGGTATTAAATAAAGTCAAAGAAACATATAAACATTTGTTGTCAAAAGATTTTTTTCAGTGTAGGAAACTGCATAAAAATGTTAAATAGAGACACCAAAATGTACATAAAACATGTATAATAATGTATACGCTCAATTGAGTTGGATTGTTTAATCTAATAATCTACAGTACAGTGCAATTCATCATCTCGTAGACTCGCACCATTTCAAATATTATTTGAATACTTCTTTGTAGGGCTGTGCAATATGGACAAAATAATCATATTGCAATATTTTTTATTTTTTATTTTTTTGAACGAATATTGCGATTATATTTGCGATTTAGGCAACTGTTTTTGCTTTTTCAAACAAGCTACATACACACATTCTAACTGTATTCAGAGCACAAGAAGTGCATAACAACACATTTCACAATTAAATAACATATTGCTCAGTTTAATAAATACAACTGTAGTAAAATTGTCTTTAAATCAGACAACATAAGATAAATGAAGATGAACTAACCTCACCTCTGGTTAAACACATACTGTACACAGTAGTTCTAACTGCTTGATAAACAAAACTGTCATAAATTGTCTTAAAACAGACAACATGAATAAATAAAGATGAACTAACTTCAATTCCAGTCATAACAATAAATAAAAACTAACGTAAATCAAAACCCTCTATTCGCTTCTCCCGCTCAACTTGGTCATGTGCGGAGTGAGCTCTGATTGGTTAACATCCTTCTCCCGCTCAGCTTAGCTGTAATTGCCCCGTGTGCTGCGTCCGCTCTGATTGGTTAACATATTAAAATCATGCGCACAAGAACGTGAACAAAAATCAAAATAAATTAGTAGATAAAATTGCAGCCTTATGAGTTTTAGAAATTGCATGTGCTTAAATCACGTTTTTTTTTTTTTTGCAATTGCGATTAATTGCACAGCCCTACTTCTTTGTATTTGTAAATGGAATTGTATTAGAGGATGTTGATTTCTGCTCTGTCGACTATTGATGATGAGATCTCAACCATGCATTCTGTCAAAGTGACTATTACTAAAGTTTTATTGGTTTGAAATAATATATTGTATAATAAATGATAAATAGAGAATTAAGTCTGTTAACACTAAAAGCACTGGCAGTTTATTACCAGTTTTTTTATAATAATTTACAACACCAAAACAGACAATATATCACATCAAACTATTACAAATGTCAAGAAAAGTTACTTTTTTAAACTTTTCAACATCAACAATCATTGGAGGAAAGATAATGTAATGATGCTACAATGCAATTAAAACGTATACTCACCGGCCACTTTATTAGGTACACCAGTTCTAACTGCTTGTTAACGCAAATTTCTAATCAGCCGATCACATGGCAGCAACTCAATGCATTTAGGCATGTAGACATCAGAATGGGGGAGAAAGGTGATTTAAGTGACTTTGAATGTGGCATGGTTGTTGGTGCCAGACGGGCTGGTCTGAGTATTTCAGAAACTGCTGATTTACTGGGATTTTCACACACAACCATCTCTAGGGTTTACAGAGAATGGTCTGAAAAGGAGAAAATGTCTAGTGAGTGACAGTTCTGCGGGCACAAATACCTTTTTGATGCCAGAGGTCAGAGGAGAATGGCCAGACTGGTTTGAGCTGATAGAAAGGCAACAGTAACTCAAATAACCACTTGTTACTGAGGTATGCAGAAGAGCATCTCTGAATGCACAACACAGCGAACCTTGAGGCGGACGGGCTACAGCAGCAGAAGACCACACCGGGTGTCACTCCTGTCAGCTAAGAACAAGAAACTGAGGCTACAATTCACACAGGCTCACCAAAATTGGACAATAGAAGATTTGAAAAACATTTCAGATGGTAGGGTCAGAATTTGGCATCAGCAACATGAAAGCATGGACTCATCCTGCCTTGTATCAACAGTTCAGGCTGCTGATGGTGGTGTAATGGTGTGGGGGATGTTTTCTTGGCACACTTTGGGCCCATTACTACAAGTTGAGCATCATGTCAAAGCCACAGCCTACTATGTCCATCCCTGTATGACCACAGTATACCTTATGATGGCTGCTTCCAGCAGGATTTTTCATAAAGCGTGAATCATCTCAAACTGGTTTCACGAACATGACGAGTTCACTGTATTCAAAGGCCTTCACAGACATCAGATCTCAATCCAATAGAGCACATTTGGAATGTGGTGGAATGGGAGATTCTCATAATAGATGTGCAGCCGACAAATCTGCAGCAACTGCGTGATGCTGTCATGTCAATATAGAGCAAAATCTCGAAGGAATATGTCCAGCACCTTGTTGAATCTATGACACGAAGGATTAAGGCAGTTCTGAAGGTAAAAGGAGTCCAACCCGGTACTAGTAAGGTGTACCTTATAAAGTGGCCAGTAAGTGCATATAATAATAATAATAATAATAATAATAATAATAATAATAATAATAATAATAATAATAATAAAAACATGAATCACAAAATATGAAAACCTGTTAATTTACAGTGTTAGTTTACAGTGTATATATGTCAGATTTTCTCTATCGAGTGTTTTATGCCAATTTTCTATATGTTTTTGCAGAAAATACAATTGTATGGATAGAAACATTATGGAAGTCAATGGTTACCAGTTTCTAACATTCTTCAGAAAATCGTTTTTTATGATTGGAACATGCGGAAAAGATGGAATGATGGAAATGGATTTTTGGGTGAACTATCCCTTTAACAGGAGTAGTTTGGAGCGTACAGAAATATACAGTGTGTCAATGACATGTTTGAACCTGTCGCAGCACACCAGCAGCCGCTCGTATTTCACCTATCAGATATGGACAGCTTCATATAGCTGTCTCGCAAACACATGACAAATGTGTTTAGCCTGTTTTCCCTCAGCTTTACCTCCTAAAAAGTATTTTGGATGCTTTCCTGGTGCTCTAGAAGGCCTGTGAGATCTTAAGAGCGCAGTTGAAGGCGATTTGTTTGGCAGCTATGCAGGCCGCATCTGTCGACCTGATATAAACCATATTTGACGTAGCTTTAATGCCGTCATTAGTGTATCAGAAGGCAGCAGAAAGGTTTTTGATTGCCTCGTGTCCCTGCAGGGCCAGTAGCCCCGGGCCATTTATTTCTCAATCACACTAATTCATTCCTGAGGTTTGTCCTGTATTACATTACTGGACATACGGTATTGGCAGATTGAATGCTTGCCGTTGCTCGCCCTACTAGTTTCCCAAGACATTGCCTTGTCATTTGGACATTTTATATGAATGCCATTCTGCATTACTGGAATGCATCTGAAATGAGCTGATGGGTTTTTTTTCGTCCTCAGGTGAACTCTTTCAGGTTTTGTGGAATTAGATGCTATAATTGAATCACTTCTGTTGAAATTTGTTCTAATGTCAATGCTATATTTTCCATACTTTGTCGCCTTGTGGTCAGTGGAATAAGTACATGTCTGTAGCACCATTTTATCTTTTTGTTTTGTTTTAAAGTGTGTTTTTTTTTTTGCCTATACTTTGTGTGTGTGTGTGGGTCAAAGACGAGGCATCCCTATTTGGTGATAAGGACAGTTTAAAAAAATATTTAACTTAAAAGCTGTATTGTTATCAACATTGGTGTTTACATTAATGTTTAATAATAAAGAAAAAAAAGATAATAAAAATTAAAAAATATATATTTAAAATTTTGCCGGTCATTATTGTTTGCCCAGGAAAAAAACAAAAAACAAAAAAACAGTAAATTTAAGGGGTACTTTTAAATACATGGGAACCAATAAATAATTTATCACAGTTTAACAAAAAACAAACAAAACAAAAGCAAAATGCGTTTTTCACCCTTTTAATTTCTGCCCTGATTGGCGAAATGAAATAAAATAAAAAAATAAAAATAAAATAAAATAAAACAGAAATTCAAATAACATAAAAAACTATTTAAATTGAATAAAAAATAAATGAAATGAAATAAAATAACAATTTAAATTAAATAAAAATTAAATAAAATTGCAATTAAATAGCATAAAAAAATGAAATAAAATAACAATTTAAATATAAAATGAAAAATAACAATTTAAATAAAAAAATTAAATAGCAATTTAAATAACATAAATCTAAAAATAAAATAACAGTTTAAATAGAAAAAAATAAAAAAACAACAATTTAGATAAGATAAAATAAAACAACTATTTAAATAGAAAATAAAAAATAACAATTTAAATAAAAAATAAAATACAGTAGAAATTTAAATAACAAAATAAAAAAATACAATAGCAATTTAAATAAAGTAAAATATTATAACAAAATTAAATATTTTAACAATAACAAAAAAATTGTGATTGTGTAGTTTAGATGCATCATGAAATATTTATATAACAGGCATTAAAAGGAATAGTTCACTCAAATCTGAAAATTTACTTCATGACACCATCATATTCGCCTGTCACGATATCTATTTTTTGTTGTATGATATATCGCACCAAAATATATCGCGATAAACGATATTATTGTCATTTCAAGACCATTTTAGGCCACTCATTATATAATGCCAGAAGGGCAATATAATAGCATCATAACGCACGTACACTTCCAAAGAACACATTATATTTTGTTCTTAAGAATATTTAATTTAACTTAGTCATTTTAATAATTTAATGATGAGGCATTGGAATCAGAATGTGAAATGCATATCCAAAACAAATCATAATAAATGTTAACAAAAAAAAAAAGCAAGGTAAAAAGTAACAGAGTCTGCGATATCTGCTACCAGATGTATTTTCAGTTGTCAGGCACCCACATCAAAATATACCTTAGTCATTTATGGTAAATACTATAGTGTTTTTTAAACCATACTGACACTGACACCTCCAATAGCGATAGAGAGATTGTGCAATCAGCAAAAATGTTGCAAGAATTGTTTTTTTGTGTATGGCCGATATATATTGCATCACCAAAAATTATTGAGCTCATGTCCATGTATTGTGCGATAAGTCGATATATTGATTATTGTGACAGGCCTACCATCATATGTTCTCTTACATGCTCTAAACATGAAAATATGTCTCAAAAACACAATATAGGCAAATATAAAATAAAAAAATTTAGGAAAACACAATAAATACCCATTGTCCATGATGACACATTGACCCCATTTGAAGCAAAACAATTAGTCTGCAAGAAATGCAAGAAATGTTTACCTTTAATCCACAGCTACAACATGAACAGTCTGTAGTTTGAACTTTGTCACATAATAATAGAATTGCAGTTACATTTCACTTAGAACTTTTGTTGCTTCTGTAGTCAACATGAGATGATTAATCAGCTTGAGATCTCAAGATTACTGTTTTTCTCCACTCATACAAAAGGATATCAGCCAGACCTCAAATTGTACGATTTACACCAATGTCTCCCAGCAGAACAGCTCTTGAAATGCGCGGTTGTTGAAATCAGCTAGTATGATGTGAGGTCGAACCACAGAGTTTGATTAGCACACGGGCCTTAGTTTTTCTTGGAGGACCTCAAAAAGGTTGCCTTCACAACACGTTGCGTCAATTCCTTGTCTGATTGACTGTGGTGAACTGTTGGCTTGGTGAACCAGCGAATGCTAGATTAGACTTACAATCACATTGTAACTTAATCTGTTTGATTTCTGCCAGATGATGTGCTTTAAAGTAACTCTGCAGCGGTCCATTCTGACACATTTGATAGAAACACACAGTTGAAGTCAAAATTATTAGTCCTCCTGTGAATTTTCTTTTTGAAATATTTCCCAAATGGTGTTTAACAGAGCAAGGCATTTTTAACTGTATTTCTTATAATATTTTTCTGCTAGAGAAAGTCTTATTTGTTTTATTTTGGCTAGGATAAAAGCAGTTTTACATTTTTTAGAACCATTTTAAGGACAATATAACCATTATTAGACTCACTTAACCTAACCTGCCCAGTTAACCTAGTTAAGCCTTTAAATGTCAGAAAAAAAAGAAAAAAAAAACCTAGTAAAATATTATGTACTGTCATCATGGCAAAGATAAAGTAAATCAAGAAATTAGTTCATTCATTCATTCATTTTCTTTTCGGCTTAGTCCCTTTATTAATCCGGGGTCGCCACAGCGGAATGAACCGCCAACTTATCCGGCATTTGTTTTACGCAGCGGATGCCCTTCCAGCCACAACCCATCTCTGGGAAACACATCCATACTCTCTCATTTACACACATACACTATGGACAATTTAGCTTACCCAATTCACCTGTACCACATGTCTTTGGACTGTGGGGGAAACCGGAGCACCCGGAGGAAACCCACGCAACCACGGGGAGAACATGCAAACTCCACACAGAAATGCCAACTGGCCCAGCCGGGGATCGAACCAGCGACCTTCTTGCTGTGAGGCGAACGTGCTAACCACTTGGCCACCGTGGCGCCAAGAAATTAGTTATTAAAACTCTTTTGTTTATAAAATTTGGTGAGAAAATCTTCAGAAATTTGGAAAACATATACAGGGGGGCTAATAATTCAGGAGGGCTAATAATTCAAATGTATATGTAATTTTTATGGCCAATTTACAGCCTATGGCTTTTTTACAGCATTTAAGAAATGTTTTGGGTTCTCTAAACAACCTCTCATTGAACATTTTTATTTTATAAAGTTTATTAACATTTTTACTTTGAAAACATTTTTAGTTAAGAAGTTTTATTATTATTATTATTTTTACTTTAAACAATCTTATGTGGAATAGAAAGGCACCATTGTGAGCAAAGCTAAGTTTTTTGTGTATTTTTCACAAGAATATGATTTATTTTTCATAATATCAGCTTTTTTATGTTAGTTGCCCATTATTTGCAGTTACTTGTGAAATTTTCTAGTATTGTTTTAGTAAAAATTGATTTTACATCATTTTCCCATTGCGCTGCAAGAATTATACTATAGGCTGAATGGTAATTTACTTTGAATTACAAAAATTGATTATTTTAGAAATAAAATAAAATAAAATAAAATAAAGGTGGCACTGCAAGAAGGTCGCTGGTTTGAGTGGGTTCGACTGGGCCAGTTGGCATTTCTGTGTGGAGTTCTCTCACTCTCATTCGGTTTCCCCCACAGCCCAAAGTTATAGGTGAATTGAATAAACTAAATAGGCTGTAGTGTATGAGTGTGGTGTTTTCAAGTACTGGGTTGCAGCTGGAAGGGCATCCACTGTGTAAAACGTGCTGGACAAGTTGGTGGTTCATTCCACTGTGGCAACCCCTGATGAATAAAGGGACTAAACCAAAGTAAAATTTGATTTGATTTAATTTAATTTAATTTAATTTAATTTAATTTAATTTAATTTAATTTAATTTAATTTATTTAATTTGGTCTTATAATGGATTTTTGTTGTTCTTTAACATTTAAAAAATATTTTAAGATTCTTAAAATACTTTGTCATTTTCATTAATTTCCATGTAATACATTCCATGTAATACAGTAAATAAAAGTTTACTTTTAATTCTGAACTTAATTCTACGATCCCGTCCATTAAACTTCACAAAAATCAAAAGGCTGCATATTTATCATTTACAGTATTTCCTAATAAACACTTTAATTAATCATTCAACAATTGATTTAATAGTTCTTCAAACAATTCCATGTCCAAAAATGCCATTTCTAAGCTATCATGTCCAATAATCATTAAAAAATTATGTTTACTTGCTGTGTGTTTTTTGCTTTCACTAACAATGGTGCATTTTCTTTGTTATTCTTTTGCTTTCTATTCGTCTCGGCAAACTGTTTATTCTAAATGGCTTGTCAGTAATGCCTCTTGAAAGGTAGTAATTATGTACTATCAACAGGACTCTAAATTTAGCTTTCGTGATTGATATGCATAAATAGGTCTGTCTGATGTGTCCTATAATTCAAGCCTGGATTTCATGTCAATCATTTGCTCTTGTTTCAGTAATCCATTTTCATTGTTAAATGGCTAATAGCTGGATGTCAATATAGCCACAAGACAGATTGCAGATTTTGCAAAGAAAGTGTGTAAGAGAATTATTATTATTTTTTTTTTTGCACTGCTTAATCACAATAGCCTTGAGAGAAGTCTTTAGTCTTGATGGAAGACATAGACAATAATAGAACATACACTACCTGTAAAAGTCTTGTCGTCGATCCCAGTTGTAAGAGCAACAAATATTAACTTGACTTCTAGTTGATCATTTGGAAAAGTGGCGATGAACCATCTGTTGAACTACATCCCAATCATCACAAATACTGCACAAGACCTATTGGAACCCGCATGGACCCAGGGTTCTCACAGAAATCAGTCAAGTTTGGTGAGGGAAAAATCATGGTTTGGGGTTAGGTTCAGTATAAGGACAAGCAAGAGATCTGCATAGTGTATGGAAACAGCCTGAGGTATCAAGACATTAGTGCTGCCCATTACATTACAAACCACAGGAGAGGGCAAATACTCCACATGTAAGGTGCTCCAGGATTGGCCAGCCCAGTGACCAGACATCAATATTATTAAGCATGTCTGGGGTAAGATTAGGGAGGAGGCATTGAAGATAAATCAATATATTCTTGATGAACTCTGGAAGTCCTGCAAGAATGCTATTCTTAATAATAAGTGATTTGAGTCATTGCAGAGATGTATGGATTCAGCCCTCCAAGCTCATGGGAGTCATACACAAAACTGATTCTTTTTCCACTGCACCCTGACTTTATATTCTATATTGTATGTTATTTCTGTTAAGTGACAAGACTTTTGTCTAAGCCAGTGGTTCTCAAAGTGTGGTACGTGTACCAGTATTTAGTGGTACGCGGAGGAATCGCTGAATAATTCAAGTTGAAAAATGAACACACTTTTAACCCTTTAATGTGTACGATAACACAGATGTGATCAGTGATTTTATTAGGCTAAACCTTTTGTTTTATTTTAAATTTTCCAATGTTTATATATTCTTTCATTTGAAGGTGTTTTCCTCCCTGTATTTGTAACAGTTGTTGAGGCATTTCCCGTGTTTTTATATCCCAATGCTGTTGGTAGTTTAATCGCTTGCTTTTCTGACATACAAAGCCTACTTTAATGCACAGTAAGCAGATCTAATTTCTCTGTTCAAACTATTTAGAATGTTTAAAGTGGCTGATAAATAATAATAAAAATAAATATTCATAATAATAAGAATTAATCTGCCACGTTTTTGAACTGCGCAGGTCTGTATAGCTGCTTAATTACGCCTACTACACTACTGTATTTCAATATCGGTCATTATGGTGGAGAGACAATTTTTTTCAGAGGTGGTACTTGGTGAAAAAAGTTTGAGGACCACTGGTCTAAGCAAAGTCAGACCTTACTGTCCTAATTATATCTAATTAAAAATGAAGGCATGATCATACTTTGTTTTGGTAAAATAAGCATAATCTAAAGGCCTTTATGTTTCATATACAGTAAGCCACTTCTGATACCAAATGATCTAGAAGTCAAGTTATTATTTGTTGTTCCTAAAACTTGGATAGATAACAAGACTTTTGTCAGGTAGTGTAAAGATGATCGAGCCAGTGACGATGCTACATACGAGCATCTGTAAAACATAATAAATATCATATATGTATGTGACTGTATTGTTGAAATTGCCATTATATCTTGTGTTTTTGTCTGTGGTCGTCTCTCAGCTTTTGGGTTACACTTCTTCTCTGTAGTCCCGTGCAGGCTCTTCATAATGGCTGTGTTTATGGGCTGTTTCTGGAGTGATTGTTTTCTGTTGAAAGGTGTGGCGGTGAACTGAAACATGCTATTCAATTTTGCATCTAACAATCATCATGGAGCTAGATCTAGAGATGTAGAGGTACAAAAAAGCTAGCTAGATTTTTTTAACTACAATTTTAAGATAAAAGTCATTAAGAAGGCTGATTAAATCCCTGTTTCTATCATTGTAGTGGTTTTGATCACAGCTCTTTCAGTTACATGTTGCAATAAATGTTTTACATACACTAAAGAGAATTAATTTCAGGCCGGGTTAAAGGGAGTTGTTGGAGTGTTTGTGGTGGCAAGATGTTGCTTGAATGTTCTGGCTGGTTCCTTACTGGCAAAGAAGGGGTGTGTGATATTGACTAAAAAGATCTATTGTTATTTTTATTGGTATTTTATATATTTGTTTGGTCCATTAACTATTATTTTGCCAAGAGTGGTATTGTGCTGGTTTAGACCTTTCATTAATAATATAACCAAAACATGGTGGTGGCAACATGTTTCTGTCTTTATGAAAACCACATGTAAGACACCCTCTCTCATCTCCTTATGTACCACACACTGTATCAAAACTCTGATTCTGAAAACATACTGTGATTCTTGGTGTACTCTGCAGGTTAGTGGCTTTGACAAACTACATGTCGGGCTCACTGTTCCGTCTCTGTAGGCACCACACACTTTATCGACACTCCATGATTCTGAAACATCCTGCGATTCTTGGTGCACTCCACAAGTGAGTGGGTTTGACAAACCACCTGTTGGACACGCTCTCATTTCTGTGTGCACCACACACTTTCTTATAAACAGTCCAAGTTTCTAAAAAAATCTTGCAATTTGTGGTGCACTCTGCAGGTGAGTGGGTTTGATAAACCACCTGTAGGACACACTCTCTCATTTCTGTATGCATCACACACTTTATCAACACTCCATGATTCTGAAAACATCCTATGATTCAATTTAATTTTCAATTTCAATTTCAATTTTTTAATTGCTTTATTGGCATGACAAATGTTACAAATGTATTGCCAAAGCATTTATAAAGTTTACATGAAAATAAAAGAACATACATATATAATACAAAACACAGTAAACACAGTAAATAGTAGTAGTAAAAATAAATAAATAAAGATATATACATATAATATTTAAACAAAATATAAATAATATATCATATTATCCAATATATCATATTATTATTTAATATATCATCCTATAATTCTTGGTGTACTCTGCAGGTGAGTGGGTTTGACATACCACCTGTAGGACACACACTTTCATTTCTGTGTGCACCACACACTTTCTTATAAACACTTTATGTTTCTGAAAACATCTTGCAATTTTTGTGTGCTCTGCAGGTGAGTTGGCTTGACAAACCACTTGTAGGACACACTCTCTCATCTCTGTATATACCACACACTTTATTAACACTCCATGACACTGAAAACATCTTGCAGTTCGTGGTGCACTCCACAGGCTAGTGGGCTTGATAAACCACCTGTAGAAAAAAAATACTTTTATATTTAGTAACTAGGGCTGGGCAATTAGTCGAAAAGTAATCCTACCTATGTGGAGTCACATGACCTGGCTCTGCTAAGGGTGATTTATACTTCTGCGTCAAACGCATGGGTATGGTGCGCTCACCACACACCAGCTATAGGGGAAGTGGAGAGACAGTGATAGAGCCAATTTGGTGGATATTTAGTCAGGACACCGGGGTCACACCCCTTCTCTTTACGAGAAGTGCCATGGGATTTTTAATGACCACAGAGAGTCAGGACCTCGGTTTAACGTCTCATCCGGAAGACGGCACCCACTGACAGCATGGTGTCCCTTTCACTTTTACTGGGGCATTAGGACTCACACAGACCACAGGTTGAGCGCCCACTGCTGGCCTCACTAACACCTCTTCCAACAGCAACCTTGCTTTACCATGTGGTCTCCCATCCAGGTGCTGGCCAGGCATCGATAGGCTTCAGTCATAGATATATACACTAGATATCGCATGCGTTAGAAGCGCTGCCACATGTCTACAGTGCTCCCAGGAGTTATGTCATTCAACCGCACTAGTCAAGACTAAAGCTAATATGAAGAAGCTGGACTTCAGTGTACGGGTGTAGCGAGCAAACAAAGAAAACAAAGCATAAAGGCAGAACTTTTCACAGGTAAGATTTAGTTTTTTTACGTTTTTGTATGTAACGAAGTTTTGTGCTAAACAAGTATTGATACAGTCACTTAGTGCAGCTGACTATAAAGCAAAGTAGCACCAACTCGCACTAAACTCTAGGCTTATGCTATAGTTTTGTTGAATTAAAAAAAGCAAGCATTGTAAATGAAATACGTCAACAAGATGCTGCGGTGCCAGAAATTTATTGTCTGCTGAGTGAATGAACCGTTCATAACAGGGATTCATTCACAAACGAATCGATGCCTCCGTTAGAATGAGAAATGAAAGCAGGAAAGGGGGTGTGTTTCAGGACACGGATAAGATCAAATCTAGCAGGGAGGGTGGATAATACACTTCCATGCATACAAAAAATACGCTCTTTGTCAAGAATACCCGTATGATCGATTATACATCGATGTAGAAAAGTGATGTAAAATGATCATTTTCATAATTTGAAGACATATTTGCATACTGACGACCCGGAAAACTCATAGGTCATAGATATATGTGTATATATCTCTGCCTCTGGATGGCAGGTCCTCCGCTGCACCTTGGTCCCACATTCATTTCAAAGGAGCGCTACCCTGTACTAGAATGGCAGCTCTATTGACACATTTCTTCCAATAGACAACAATAGCGTAGGTGAGATCTAATGTAAATATCTATAAGCTTATAAACGGTGTTGGCTTGCTGGGTGATATGGCTGTGGCATATTTTCCGTTACAATAAAATTATTATTCATTCATTCATTTTCTTATCGGCTTAGTCCCTTTATTAATCCGGAGTCGACACAGCGGAATTAACCGCCAACTTATCCAGCATTTGTTTTACGCAGCGGATGCCCTTCCAGGCGCAACCCATCTCTGGGAAACATCCATACATTCTCATTTACACGCATACACTACGGACAATTTAGCTTACCCAATTCACCTGTACCGCATATCTTTGGACTTGTGGGGGAAACCAGAGCACCCGGAGGAAACCTACGCGAACACAGGGAGAACATGCAAACTCCACACTGAAATGCCAACTGACCCACCTGAGGCTCGAACCAGCGACCTTCTTGCTGTGAGCCGATAAAATTATTTAAATTAAAATATTTGTCTACAGAAGATAAAAAAATGCACTGTTTAAAATATTATTTACAGGATATACAAGAGTTATTTTATTTAGGAGAGATACTGCTTATTTTCTACTTTTAATATGAAAAACATTGAAGATAATTTATTTTGTACCCAAAAGTGCAAGTTAATTATTTTCACTTTCACAAGAAAAAAATGACTGTTGGTTTTAGGCAATGAGTGTTTTAATTTCAGTTGTTCAACGTTGATGTTCGATATATATAATCATAGATCAGAATCAGAATCAGTTTTATTGCCAAGTGTGCTTCACACACACAAGGAATTTGCTTTGGCTACAGAAGCTTCCAGTGTACATAAAGTGACAAGTGACAACACAGAATAAATATTATAAAAGAAGACAATAGACATTAAACAGAGATGCAGTCCAACGATCTGGATGTTGAAATGTATGTACAGTTTTGTTATAAATATACAGGTTATAAGGTGCTGTCTGCAAAAGAGTAAGTATTGCATTATATATTGTTATAAGGTGCTGTGTACAAATGCGTAAGGAAAAGTATTGCATTGCATATTATTATAAGGTGCTGTGTACAAGTGCGTGTGAGAAAGTATTGCACATTTATTGCACAATAGGAGAAATATTAACTGTTCATGAGGTAGATGGCCTGAGGAAAGAAACTTTTCCTGTGTCTGGCAGTTTTTGTGCTCGGTGCTCTGTAGCGCCGGCCAGACGGTAACAGTTCAAACAGGAAGTGTGCTGGGTGCGAGGCGTCCAGGGTGATTTTGCGAGCCCTTTTACTCACTGTGGAAGAGTACAGTTCTTGAGGTGTAGGAAGGGTAGTGCCAGTGATTCGTTCAGCAGTCCGGACTATTCGCTGTAGTCTACGGAGGTCAGATTTCGCTGCTGAGGCGAACCAGACGGTGATTGAAGTGCAGAGGATGGACTGGATGACAGCTGAGTAGAACTGCACGAGCAGCTCCTGTGGCAGGTTGAACTTCCTCAGCTGACGGGGGAAGTACAGTCTCTGCTGGGCTTTCTTTACAATAGAGTCTATATGAGTGTCCCACTTCAGATCCTGAGAGATGGTGGTGCCCAGGAACCTGAATGACTCCACTGCAGCCACAGAGCTGTCCATGATGGTGAGCGGGGGGAGTGCAGGGGGGTTTCTCCTGAAGTCCACTATCATCTCCACCGTTTTGAGCGTGTTCAGCTCCAGATTGTTGTAACTGCACCATAAAGCTAGCCGCTCCACCTCCTGTCTGTATGCAGACTCGTCACCGTTCCGGATGAGGCCGATAACAGTAGTGTCGTCCTCAAACTTCAGGAGCTTGACGGAGGGATCTTTTGCGGTGCAGTCGTTGGTGTACAGCGAGAAGAGCAGTGGGGAGAGAACACATCCTTGGGGGGCACCAGTACTGATGGTGCGGCTGTCAGACGTGATTTTGCCCATTCTGACTAGCTGTTGTCTATCTGTCAGAAAGCTGGTGATCCACTGACAGACAGAGCTAGGAACAGAGAGCTGGGTCAGTTTGTGCTCAAGCAGTGATCGGACGATGGTGTTAAAGGCAGAACTGAAGTCCACAAACAGAATCCTTGCATAGTTCCCTGGTTTGTCCAGATGTTGTAGGGTATAATGCAGTCCCATGTTGACTGCATCATCCACAGACCGGTTTGCTCTGTAGGCAAACTGCAGGGGGTCCAGCAAAGGTCCGGTGATGTCTTTCAGATATGCTAGAACCAAATGACTTCATGACCACAGATGTTAAGGCGACAGGTCTGTAGTCGTTGAGCCCGGTGATCTTTTGTTTCTTCTGGATTGGGATGATGGTGGAGCGTTTGAAGCAGGCTGGAACTATGCGCTGTTCCAATGATCTGTTGAAGATCTGCGAGAAAATGGGGGCCAGCTGGTCAGCACAGGTTCTCAGACAGGCTGGTGAGACACCGTCTGGGCCTGGCGCTTTCCTTCTCTTCTGTTTACTGAAGACCTGACGCACATTATCCTCACTAATCTGAAGATCAGGGGGGGAGAGGGAGATGTCTGTAGGTGTTGAAGGCTGTGTAGAAAGATGGTCAGGGCGGTTGTGGCTGGAGGTGGGTAGAGGTGTTAATTGCTGTGTAGAGGGTGTCTGGTCGAAGGTGTCAAATCTGCAGTAGAACGTGTTCAGGTCTTTAGGTTGTTAGATAGTAGATAGTGTGAGTTTCCTTCAATTATTTAAAAATCATGTAATGCGTTTTTATTCAGAAACCTCTCACTCTCACAAGTACTGTACAAACTTATCTATTTTTGTCATAATTCGAACTATGCAGGCAAAATAAATAAATAAATAAATAATCGTTCATTAATCATAATCGAGTTAAAATATTCAAGTAATCAAGAGTTTGATTTTAGACTTAGACATAGCATCTACAGTATATACATTATCCTCGCTTGTACTGTAAGTTACAGCCTTTGTTTGTAAGGGGTCGTGTTTTTCTAATCACAAAGAAATTACTATTTTAACAAATGGCGATATAAAAAAAATGCCTATTTTATAGTAGCTTTAATTGAAACCACTTTAGTTGGTGTATTTCCATAGTTTTAATACTTGGTAGCCATGCTCTCTTATTTAATATACACAGTAGTAAAATTTGTATATGGTTATTCATTCATTCATTAATTTTCTTTTCGTTTTCAGCTTAGTCCCTTTATTAATCTTGGTTCACCACAGTGGAATGAACCGCCAAGTTATCCAGCAAATGTTTTACACAGCGGATGCCCTTCCAGCTGCAGCACATTTTTGGGAACATCCATACACACTCATTCACATTCATACACAACAGACAATTTAGCTTACCCAATTCACCGATACCACGTCTTTGGACTTGTGGAGGAAACCAGAGCACCCGGTGGAAACCCACACGACCACGGGGAGAACATGCAAACTCCACACAGAAATGCCAACTAACCTAGCCAAGGCTCAAAGCAGAGACCTTCTTGCTGTGAGGCGTTTGTGCTACCCACTATGCCACTGTGGCGCCCCATGTATATGGTGTTAATTACCACTTTTCTTTTTATTGTTTTGTTGATAACGTTTTAATTGCGATGGTAGATCTGCTCATATGGAAAACCAGTTTACTTTAATAGTAGGCCATACAACTTTAAAAGCATGTTTTAATATTTTTTGTTTAACGTGGAATTGGTTTCTAATGCCTGCTGTTGACTTACTGCTATTTGAAATGGTTTAGCTCATAGTTAGCAATGGAGCACAATTCAAATATTGGACTAACTCACAAAGATCAGTGATATTCATAAAAAAAGTCAGTGCTTACATTGGCTCCAAGGTTTGATGTATTAAATAACTGATAATGTATTTTTTGAACCAGGATTATATTATGAAGAATCACTGGTGTTGGAGAACAGTCTGGCTTGCAATCGTTCCGACATGAAACATTTGCGATCTTGGTGGACTAAAGCCCTGTTTTTACAGCAGCGTTTTAACCAGCTCCATATGCAATTCCATAAATCTTATCACCTCTTTTCTAAGCCTTTTAAAACTTATTCAGAAGCTCTTATGCATGGCCAAAAGTCCCCCTCTCTTTCGACATGGATTTATTAGCTGTGGTGGGGTTTGCAATCTACTCACTTTGCCAGTGTGAGAGGAAAACAGCTGGATCAGTGTGAGCTTTGCTGTAGATCTGTGGAAGCCGAGGAGTGTTTCTGCAAATGATGAAGGATGTTCAACATGTTTGATGTGAACATAGAGAATGCACATCTCACCTCAATCACATCTTCTGGGCAAGTTACAAATGTACAGTTAGATCTGAAAATTATTGTAGTTCAGTCATCATTCCATTTCTATTCATCATTCCATCCATCTAGTCTTTTGTTTCATCCATTCATCCAGTCTTTTGTTCCATCCATCCATCCATTTATTCATCCATCCACCCACCCACCCATCCGTCCATCCAGTCTTTTGTTTTATCCATCCAATCCATCCTTCCATCTTTCAATCGCTCTTTCTGTCCTTTAATCCATCCTTCCATCCTTCAATCCGTCCTTCCATCCTTTAGTCCATCCTTCCGTCCTTCAATTCATCCTTCCGTCCTTCAATTCATCCTTCCATCCTTCAATCCGTCCTTCAATCCGTCCTTCCATTCTTCAGTCCATCTTTCTGTCCTTTAATTCATCATTCCGTCCTTTAATTCATCATTCCGTCCTTCAATCCATCCTTTCGTCCTTCAATCCATCTTTCTGTCCCTCAATCCATCCTTCTGTCCTTCAATCCATCCTTCCATCCTTCAGTCCATCCATCCTTCCTTCTGTCCATTTTTCCTTCCATCCGTTTTTCCTTCCGTACAACAATCCATCCTTCTTTTTGTCCTTTCATAAATTCGTCCGTCTATCCATTTTGAGCTATCCATCCATCCAGTCATTTGTTTCTTCCATCCGTCCGTCTGTCTTTGTTCCTTCCATCCATCCTTCCATCCATCCATCCATCCATTCATCCATCCATCCATCCATCCATCCATCCAGACTTTTTTTTCCTTTCATCCATTTGTCCATCCATCCATTTTGAGCTATCTGTCCATCCAGTCATTTGTTTCTTTCATCTGTCTGTCTGTCCGTTTTGTTCCATCCATTAATCCATCCATCAATCCATCCAGTCTTTTGTTCCTTTCATCCATTCGTCCATCCATCCATTTTGTCCATCCAGTCAATTGTTCCTTTCATCCATTCGTCCATCTATCCATTTTGTCCATCCAGTCATTTGTTCCTTTTATCCGTTCGTCCATCTATCCATTTTGAGCTATCCGTCCATCCAGTCATTTGTTTCTTCTATCCGTCTGTCTGTCATTTTTGTTCCATCCATCCGTCCGTCCGTCCGTCCGTCCATCCATCCAGTCTTTTGTTCCTTTCATCCATCCGTCCATCCATCCATCCATCCAGTCTTTTGTTCCTTTCATCCATCGGTCCATCCATCCATCCAGTCTTTTGTTCCTTTCATCCATCGGTCCATCCATCCATTTTGTCCATCCAGTTATTTGTTCCTTTCATCCATTCGTCCATCCATTCATTTTGTCCATCCAGTCATTTGTTCCTTCCATGCATCTGTCCGTCTGTCCATTTTGTTTTATACATCCATCCAGTCTTTTGTTCCATCCAATAGTAGTTCTGTCCATCTGTCCATGTGGATCTTTGTCCAACCGGATATCTATTTGGATGTCTTGTTCATTGATCTATTTCTCGATCTCATCCGTCATTCTACAGTGTTATCTGTCATTCCTTATGCTGTTCCATTTATCTATTTATTCGATCGTTCATTCCAATTATCCATCTATCCACCTGGACAAATACATATCAGTTCTCTCTGTCTATATTTTATTCATCCTTTTCAAACATCCAAACCAAATTCTTATCAAAGGTGTTACTTATTTTATTGCAGATTTTTATTTAAAGCAACTGATATATGCAAGATATTCTATTATATTGGCCCTTTACTTAATTGTTATTCGATTCAATTGATGTATTTTTTTCCCATGAGCTAATATAATAGGTTAGTTATAAACATTTTAAATATTTTTGAAGCCATATATTTAGAATTTAAGCTATGGATCTTTACAAACAGCAACAGTTATGATCAGCCTTTAATATTATTTTTTTCACCCAATGTTTCCTGATGTGTCCTAAAACTCTCATATGAGCTTTAAAATGAGCTAAATCCTCCGGCAGTAAGCCGAGCTGCATTTGAGCACAGTAGTATTTTACACCTGAGGCTTCATCCATCTGTCCAGACCACCATCTAGTGCTCCTGACCTCCCATGAATGATGTCCTGATGAGCGTCTTTAGCCCATTCCATCCCTCATTTCTCAGTGTGCAGAATAGCCTGTCTGACTGATTGATACGGCATGCCTCGGAGAGATCGCACTCGAATAAAATCACACTGCACAGCTTTAGATCACTGTTCAGAGTTGGATATTGCTGTCGAAAGTCATTGTTGATGTGCGTGTATTTCAGCAAGGCTGGCGATTAATCTTTTTATTTATTATTTTGTCTTCTCTCGCTTTTTTAAAAATAGATTTTCAGGGTTTTTTTTCAAATTGATTACAAATTATTTAGTAATCTTAATAAAACATAGTGTATATATACTCAAAATCACCAGCATGATATTCAAAACTACGCAAACAACAGCAACTAAAAAACTAATTAAAATTTTTAATAAAAAATGTAATAAAGTTACATTTTCTATATATAATATGTGCAATTATATTATTGTATAATTACTTTTACTTCTACTAAAACTAACATTGTTATTATTATTATTATTATTATTTCTACTAACATTACATAAATTATATAAAATATAAGTCAGAAATAATAATAATGGGGCGCCACGGTGGCCGAGTGGTTAGCACGTTCGCCTCACAGCAAGAAGGTCGCTGGTTCGATCCCCGGCTGGGCCAGTTGGCATTTCTGTGTGGAGTTTGCATGTTCTCCCCGTGGTTGCGTGGGTTTCCTCCGGGTGCTCCGGTTTCCCCCACAGTCCAAAGACATGCGGTACAGGTGAATTGGGTAAGCTAAATTGTCCGTGGTGTATGTGTGTGAATGAGAATGTGTGGATGTGTTTCCCAGGGATGGGTTGTGGCTGGAAGGGCATCCGCTGCGTAAAACAAATGCTGGATAAGTTGGCGGTTCATTCCGCTGTGGCGACCCCGGATTGATAAAGGGACTAAGCCGAAAAGAAAATGAATGAATGAATGAATAATAATAATAATAATAATAATATTAATACAATTATTATCATCATCATCGTCATCATTATTACTAATATTATATGACTTCTATTATCATTAAATAAATTATAAAAAATATAACTATTAAATAATAATAATAATAATAATAATAATAATAATAATTAAAATAATAATTTAGTTGTTGTTGTTGTTGTTGTTGTTGTTGTTGGTAGTAGTATTAGTATTATTTAATAATTATATTTTATATAATTTATTTAATGATAATAGAAGTCCTATAATATTAGACATAATAATAATAATAATAATAATGATGATGACGATGATAATTTTATTATTATTATTATTATTGTTATTATTTATTAATTCTATTTTATATAATTTATTTAATGATAATAGAAGTAATATAAGTAATAATGATGATGATGATGATGATGATGATGATGATAATTTTATTATTATTATTATTATTATTATTATTATTATCATCATCATCATCATCATCATTATTATTATTATTATTATTATTATTATTATTATTATGCACTGGTAATATTTATGAATGTAATAATAATAATAATAATAGTATTACTTTTGTTTACTTGTAAATTTTAATAATATCATATTAATAAATAATAATGTTACTAAAATAATGTAATACATAAATAATATATAACAATTTATAATATAATATAAATCATATGGAATTGTTGTTATTATTAAAGACATTTTTTAATGTGTATTAAACTTAATGTGCTGTATTAATAAGGTTATGCAGGTAGGTGAGCATTGAGCATCTGTCTGGCGTTGGTCGGATGTTTTGTGATGCATTGGCCGTGTTTGAATAAGCGTTTCAATGAGGGGGAACTGAATGAGCTCCACACCCACTGTCCAATGAACAGAACGAGTCAAGGAGAGGGCAATTTACTGAGCGCAAGTTCATACTGTCAACCCAACAATCATGGCTTCAGTGGATAGGAGTGAGGTGAAAATATTTACTGCAGTCTAGAAATACACCAGTGGCATTTGCTGAACATGGTCAGGTTTGACCGTCATTGATTTTAACACTATTCTGTGGTGTTCTGTTTAAAGGTGATGCTGCTTGCATGGTGGTAGTAATTGCGTTTGGTCAAGGTTAACAGGCAGATACGCACCTACAAAAAGTCCATTAGTAAGAGTTTTTATATCATTTTATGTTTCAAGGTTGTTTTGTTGTTAAGTGGCTTGGGGTTAGAGTAATAGAAAAAGAAAGCATTTTTAAATGGAGTTCTATCAGTCAATGTTTCCTTTCCATTTTTAAAATGATGATAGTTTGATTTACTATTAATTGCTCAAAAAAAGTCAAAAGTTTCTGAAGGCTCGCATGTTCCTTGATATTGATCCAAACTGTGATAAATGTCATGCTGAATCTGATCCAGTCCACATGTTTTGGACCTGTTCAGCTTTGTTTCCTTTTTGGGAGTCTGTTTTTGATTAATTTTTAGCAATTACATATATTGATATTGATGCTTCTCCATTAATTGGCCTGTTTGGAGTTCTACCACCTGACTGTGAGTGACCATTTTATTTTTTCTGAATTAATAGCTTTTCTGTCATTATTAGGTAGCCGATGTATTGTATTGCAGTGGAAGTCTCCTCAACCCACATCCCATACTCAGTGGATTAAAGATGCCTTATATTTTGTTAAATTAGAAATAATTAAATATAGTCTTCGAGGTTCAGTGATCAAATTTTCTAACGTTTGGTTGCCATTCTTGGAGCATGTGAAATCTCTGAGACTTGAGGCAGCTAGTGTGGAATGAAGAGTTGCCAATCTTGCACTTTTGTTTGGATCTGTACCTTCCAGATTAGTACTAGTGCTGATATAGCACAAGCATACAACTCTTTCTTAATCTAAAAAGTTTGAAGAACGTGCCCCCCCCACCTCCCCACCCCCCAGTCTATTTAGTTTAGTATATAATTTTTCCTTTTCTCTCTCTTTTAATTTTATTTTCTTTTATTTCTTTTATTGTCATTGTTTACTTTACTTAATACACCATGCTGTCAACCTCAACTTTCGGTACTGACCTGTTTATATGCCAGTTTTAAAAATTAATGCACATCATATATTGTTTATGCACATCATATACTTTGTGTGAGGATGTGGTTTATTTTTATTATTTTAATCAATTTTGTACTGTTATATACTTTTTTCTATTTGTACTGTTATTTTCTTTTTTACTTTTGCTTGTTAACTGTCATAAAAATCCAATAAATAAATCTAAAAAAAAAATAATTAATTAATTTTTAATTAATTTAAAAACAAAATTGATTGATTGATTAATTGATTGATTTGACTTTAAAATTCTGTTTAATTTCAATAACTTTAATTATTGTAACTGATATGGACGCTGACAATGGAGTTAAGGATCCACGTGCAGTACTTTATTCAAAAGAAAATGGTTAGGCAGATAATGGTCAACACAGGAGCAAAGCAGGAGCGTGCAGGTTATCCTAAAAAGTAGTCGAGGTCACAGGCAAAGAGATCAGTTCAGACGGCAAATAACAAAAACAATTAAAAAGGCAAAGGGTCAGAAAACAGGGCAAGGTAAGACAATGGAACGCTTCGATATGTTAGAGGGTGTTAACCAAACAAGACTCAGCAACGTGTGTGTGTGTTTGAGAGCTGTATAAATAGTCTGTGTAATTAGTCCTGAACAGCTTCAGCTTTCAGTGTTTGCAATCATGGGGGATCTGGGCCAGGTGTTTAAGTGAAGTGCATGATGGTTTTGTAGTTCAATAAAGTGGCAGATTTGTAGTTCTTCAGCGATCTGTACAGGCTAGATCGCTGGTAGCATGACAATTATTGTTTGACAATTATTGTTTCAAGATGGATTATTTTTGTCAGTTTGTTTTAATAAAATGTAGAAATAGCCAGTTTTTGCAGGTGGGATCCTTACGGAAAAAAAGGATTTAGGGATAGTTTTAGGGATAAAAGTCCAATATAATTTTAATTCAATTAGTTTTGATTGCATAACACTCACTCAATATCCTTTGTCTAAAGGCTGGCTCACACTGTGCAATTTTAATTTAAATTTTTATTATTATTTTAATCCTGAATGATTGTGGCACGTCAGACTGCACGAACATGGCTTGCATGTCACACTGCAAGATCTCATAAAGTCAGACTGAGCGACAATGAAGACTCGCCAAACACGAAAGAAAGCACCCCCAGAGTTTGACATCATCCACCCGTGACACTTTCACTATCCCGCATTCTGAAATGATTCCTCACAGCAAATGTAAACAAACTGTAGTGGCAATTTTGCAAACAGCACGCCTCAATAGTAAAACCAGGAAGAAAAAAAAATGTTTTGACATTTCCCCACGGTCATTTGAATTGTCGCATGGATTGTGCATCAAATTCGGAGCTCCTATTGGTTCTTGGATTGATGCTCATCGCAGCTGTTGTCACACTGCAGGAAAGTGTCTCAAATCTTCTGAGACTGCCAGAACTTCATCGGAGGAAAAATCGGATCACAACAGGCATTAAGTAGCTGTCTGTGAACATGTCAAACCATCGATCAAGGATCACAGATTTTAGCCCAGGATTTTAGGAATCTTTTACGATTACCCAAATTTGTCTCCGATGAAAAAATCCTGGCTGAAATCCCACAGTGTGAGCAGGGCTTTAGTCACTGATATATCAGGGACCACCACAGATGAATGAACCGCCAATTACTCTTGCATATGTTTTAAGTGGTGTGATGGTGCCCTTACCCAGCACCGGGAAACATTAGAAAACAAATAAATGAAAAATTAACATTTATTAATGCACCAAGTGGGATTTTTTCGTTATTTAAAATGCAAGAAGCTTTCTGGTAATTTTAAGGTCTTTTCTCTTGAATTAAGTCGTAGCAGAGGTGGTCTGCTTTGAAAGATATTTGCATACACAGTAATTGTCTTTAAGCATCAGTTTTTTGTGTGCCAGTGTCTTCCAGAATTGTCCCTGAGGTGCAGAAACACAGTGTGCTGCTGGTGTTTGTTGCACAGCGTTTCCCAACCAGGATCAATACAAACAAGGTTAAGCTGAAAAAATTGACTATCACTCTGCCACTGCTGTTCTTGCAGGGGACAAGTTATGCCCTTTTTCAAAGGATATTAAATAATATCTCTGGTGTCCACAGAATGTGTCTGTTACGCTCAAAATATCAAACTGGTAATTTATTATAGCTCGTCAAATTAGTCCCTATTGGTTGTCAGCAAAATGCATAGATTTTGTGCACATCACTTTAAATGCAAATGAGCTGTTCTTTTCCAGAAGAGGCCGGGAGCCTTCTCGTTATTCTGACACTCCAAAAATGTATAAATAAATAAATAAATAAATAAATTAAGCAAATCTCGCATAGACAAAATGTCCGAACTGACCAGTAGCATATTAACACTTTACATGTTCAAATCAGAGTAAGATGATGTTGGAGAAGGAGGTTTCAACTTCTAGTCCAGGGATCACCAAACTTGTTCCTGGAGGTCCGGTGTCCTGCAGATTTTAGCTCCAACCCTAATCAAACACACCTAAACAAGCTAATCAAGCTCTCACTAGGTACACTTGAAACATCCAGGCAGGTGTTTTGAGACAAGTTGGAGCTAAACCCTGCAGGACACCGGCCCTCCAGGACCGAGATTGGTGATCCCTGTTTTAGTCCATGTCTACACGTACACCAGTATTTTAATAGTAATTTTTCATTTATCTTCAGCTTTCATTTTTAATAAAACTTATATTCATAATAAAACGCCAGGGCATGACCACGACAACCACGATCGCCTTACAGCAAAAAGGTCACTGGTTTGAGCCTCGGCTGGGTCAGTTGGAGTTTCTGTGTGGAGGCTGCCTGTTCTCCCTGTGTTTGTATGGGTTTCCTTTGGGTGCTCCGTTTTCTCCACAGTCCAAAGACATTTGGTATAGGTGTATTGGGTAGGCTAAATTGTCCGTAGTGTCCGTTGAATGAGTGTGTTTAGATGTTTCCCAGTGATGGGTTGCAGCTGGAAGGGCATCCGCTGCGTAAAACATATATTGGATAAGTTGGCGGTTCATTCTGCTGTGGCAACCCCTGATAAATAAAGGGACTAAGCCTAAAAGAAATGCTGAAAGAAAATATGCTGGGTTCACACCAAATGTGGAGTAAACTGCATAACAGTCAGTGCAAACGTGAGAACTAAGGTGGATTACTGGATTACAAATACGCAATGTGTTTGGCGCAAACGTATGTATTTTGCCTCACTTGTAAACCCACCCATGTTGGCCGATCAGAAAGGAGAAAACCCAGCTATAGAGTGGAGAGATCGTCATAAAGCCATTTCAGTAGAATGGGATGATAGGGAGGTGATGATGTGTTGGGGCCAATTAAAGGTATTTATCCGTGGTGATATCCCTACAGTTTACGAGACGTGCCATGGAATTTTTAATGATCTCGGTTTAAGGATCTCAGTTAAACGTCACATCTGATAGATGACACTCACTAGACTCGAGTATATTGTCCCCTTCACTTTACTGGGGCTTTAGGACTTGCACAGACCACAGGTTTAGCGCCCCCTCCTGGCCTCACCACTTCTAACAGCAACCTAGTTTTCCCATGTGGTCTCCCATTCAGCTGCTGGCCAGGCTCAGCCCTGCTTAGCTTCAGTGATTAACCACACTTGGGCTGCTGGGTGATATTGCTGTGTTCTATTGGATAAATACAGTAATTTATAATATATCGAGTAAACAGAAATGGTGAAAGGGCATGAAGTGTGGAAACGTGCAAAATAAAGCATGGTTTCCAGCTTTAAAAAGCTTTACAAAAGTTTGGTCTTGGTAGGTGCAGGAGGGGTATGATTATAGCACATAAGTCTTCTAATTTAGACTTCACAATTATTTCCACTATTTTGGCACAATTTGCACATGACAAATGGCTTCCTGGAGTTCTTCTTGTGTAGTGTGTGCACAACAACAATGCCATGTCTGTGAACTTCAACACAGAAAATCCAGCACAGGGGTCATCAAACTTGTTCTTGGAGGGCCGGTGTCCTGCAGATTTTAGCTCCAACCCTAATCAAACACACCTGGACAAGCTAATCAAGGTCTTACTAGGTATACTTGAAACATCCAAGCAGGTGTGTTGAGGCAGGTTGGAGCTAAACCCTGCAGGGACATCGGCCCTCCAGGACCGAGATTGGTGATTCCCTTCGTCACATGAGTGTCATTGACCAATATGAGCACAGAATTAATCAATATTTTATGGTGTGCGTAAAACATATGCTAGAGTAGTTGGCAGTTCATTCCGCTGTGGCAACCCCTGATAAATCAGGGACTACGCTGAAGGTATATTAATGAATGATTTTCATCTTGACAAAATCGTACAATCTGACAGTGACTGTCATAACTGACAAAAAAAATCCTCTGAATGGGGCTTTAAATGTGGAAAAAGTCTGATTTTCATGATATGTCCCCTTTAAAACTGCACATTTTGCAGACCTCTGTTCCAAGCCACAACAACTACAAAAAAACAATCAGAAGTCGTTAATGATATGGAGGCTCGCTGGAAAATTCCAGAATAAAATGTTGGAATGGTTCTATTAAAAATGCCACGTATGACGATGTACTTTTTTTTCCGAGAGATAGGAGAGGGAAACAAGGCAGTGCGTTGCGGTTGAGTTGTAAATGAAGTATTTGAGCATGTGCTGCGGGTTTGGGCATGAATACATGTACCGGGATTCAAGAAAACAGGGGGAAAGGAAATAAAACTGGTGCACCAGAGAGTCACGGAGCAGCTGCCGAGGGGAGACTCGCGCTTCTGCAGTCATTCAGGATGATTGCGTGGAATGCAGGTCGGCTCTGCCTTTGGTCCTGTCTAGTTTAGCAACACTAAAGACAGACGCCTGCTGGATATCGATCACATACCATGCTGTTTGCTTGGAGTCAAATATAAACACCTTACTGCTGTCTTCACTTTTGTCAACATGAGCTTCATATAGTGTAATGTGTGCTTGTTTACTTTCATTTCATTTTTAAACAAATTTATTACTTTATTTACTTCATTTTCTTTTAGTGTAGCAATTATTTATTTATATTTG
>CAIGQQ010033467.1:2027222-2070340 GCA_903798035.1 Danio albolineatus
TCAATCAATCAACACATATACATATTAAGAATGAATCAATCAACCAATAAACTAATCAATCAACTAACCAACCAATAAATCAATCAATCAACTAATCAGTTAATTAACCACTCAATCAATCAATTAACCACTCAATCAATCAATCAATCATTCAAAAAGACTAATATAAAAACTTAGAAGATGCAGAGGTACATATAATTAGGAATGAATCAATCAATCAACCAGCAAACTAACCACTCAATCAATCAATCAATCAATCAATCAATCGACCAAATCGATCAATAAGTCAACAAAAAGACTGACAGAGGTACATATAATTAAGAACCAACCAACCAAGTCAGTCAGTCAATCAACAAAAAGATTAAAAACCGGAAAATGAAAAAAGTAAATGCAGATGTACATACAGCTAAGAATAAATGAACCAACCAACAATACTATATTTATACTATACTTCATAATATAACCAAAAAAGGTCTGTTTGAGGATTGCAGTACAAATCTTAAAGGTTCAGCAAAGCCCTTGAGGCTAAATTAGACATTAGCTTAAAAATTACAAAAATGCATTGAGGTCAAGCTCAAAGTCAGTGTTCATTTAGTGTAAATCAGTTTTATGCATATGCCACTTAACAGCATGCATAGGAAAAAATATCAAGGCTATAAATAAATATTTAACTTATTAAAAGTGCACATATTTGGATGAATATTTTGTTTAATATTTTGTTTAATATAATGTTTTCTCCAGGAATGATCATTTCTATTAATCCTTCTGAAGATTTAAGTGATAATTTTAGAACTAGCCAGTATAAAAAATATTTTACTGTCTTCTTTTCCATGAGCTCTGTTATCTTATGAGATCATTTGCTGCTCATATTTCACTCTTGTTATGTTTCATTACCCACCCTTATTCTTGCTTAGACTTTATCTCAGACTTTAGAGTTACTAATAAATGCAAAGGAATGTTTCATGCACAATTGTGTAGACGTGAACTTATGTGTATGTAAATTTTCCTCATTGTGATAATATTAAGGGGTGTGCATCAGAAATAGTAATCCAGTATTATTTGTTCACAGTATAATATGCCATGAATGCACAATTTCAGAAGCAGGAACAGTTTTAGGTTGAGTTTTATGTTTTATTATAGACCTCCTCACACAATTTTTGCTGTTTGCTTAAACTTTTTTTTGTCTTTTTTTTTTGTCATTCTAAACTACTCCGACTTTCTTTAATGGGTCACAAACAATATTTTGAAGAGTGATTGTTTGTTGTGATTGAGTGAATGATGGCTTTGGCTGCCAAAGGTCATAAAACATGCAAAAGCACCATAAAGGCATCATAAAAGCAACCCAGACTCGTTGGAAATGCTCGACTCTCTTTACATTTCTGCAAAAAAACAGATGAGCCAGTGTTGCATGAAAGTCTTCTGAAATTGCACAATACATATTAAAATTTAAACACTAACTCTCTTCAATTCTTTATATTCACTCTTTTTGCAGTGTCTGAATGGTGAACGGATCATTCTTTTGAATTAGAGGGTTTCAATGAAATAAAAAATATGATTATTGGTGAATTGGGTCCTTTAAATTTGGTTAGAGATTTCATTACTTGAATGGTAGCAAGTGTATGCAATACTTTTAGAATGATTTTGCATCATTTTGTTTAAACTTTGTGTTTTTTTTGCATGGAAAAATTACTAGATGCATTCTGCAAAACAACCCATTTAAGTCCCACATTGTAAACGTTGACTTTTCTCTCCTTAAGATTTATTTTTGGCCTTTGTTAGATAGGACAGTAATCAGACAGGAAGCAAAGTGGGAAAGAGAAAAAGGGTGTAGGGTCGGGAAATGTCCTCGAGCTGGGATTTGAACTCGGGACGCCCTGAAGTGCTATGTCTGCACTTTAACTACTAGTCTATTGTGCTGACGTACACGTTGACTTTTTAAAATAGTTATGGAGTTTGCAAGTTCTCCTTGTGTTGGGCGTGAGTTTCCTCCGCATGCTCCAGTTTCCCCCACAGTCTAAAGACATGGGGTGGAAGTAAATTGAATAAGCTAAATTGTCCATAGTGTGTGAATGCAAGAGTGTATGGGTGTTTCTCAGTGTTGGGTTGCGGCTGGAAGGGCATCCGCTGCGTAAAGCTTGTGCTGGATAAGTTGTCGGTTCATTTCGCTGTGAGGACCCCTTATTAATAAAGGGACTAAGGTGAAAGAAAATTAATGAATGTATGTTTTTCGAGTACAAAATTCCACTTTAACTTTAGCAGTGTTTTTTCTTTGTAGTTGTTTGTGACCGTTACTACACTGTAAAATGAAATTAATTGACTGTACTTAAAGATCCCACAAATTAAAATAACGTTTTTTTTTTTTTAGATGTTAGAGTCAGCATTGTTAGTTTTTAGGATAACTAAACGCTAGTCCGCCCCCTTCAAGACACTTTGTTGTGCTGGAGCTCAACCACTCTCACTGGCAAAGTGGTGATAAAGCAAAACGCTATTGGCTGTTTTATAAAAAGCGGACGCTATGTCCTGTTCTCTTTCTGTGTTTCAGTTGAAATTACGTCAAACATTGAATAGAAATGCACTTTTAAAGCACTTCCCGGGAAATGAAAGCAACTATTGTCTCAAAATTAACTCTAAAAATTAATTCCACTCAACAGTTCTAGAGGTATATTGGATTTACTTAATTTAAGTATAGTAATGCTTTTTGCAGTGTAGTGATTTTTTTTTTCAGTTCATTTTCAGTTATTTCTATACACATCAATGACAACGTGGCTGCTGAATTAGAGTCCCAAACTTGTGTCATGTTCATCTGCTGAGAATATAGATGCTCTGTTTGGTATGCTGGACTGGCAGCTTTCAGAAGATCCTGATTGCCCACTGTGATGGTGGTCTCTGAGGCAGGTAACTGAAGTGTTCGCTGCCTGGAGATGAAACGCATGACAACATCTGGCTCTCCTATTTATTTATTTATTTGAATGGTCATTGCCAGGAATGACACTTTTTTTTGTCAAATGAACATTGAATCAACACAATTCTTGAGTTTTTTTGGGGATACCTTATGCCTAGTTCAAACTGCATGATTTTCAAAAGAGGCGTGTCACAGATGTTTTCACACTGCATGACTATCTGGGCTAGCGTTTTGTCGCTGCTTTGTTTACACTGCAAGATGGATCGGCGACAGGGAGTTTCACACTGCATGACTTTAAAATAGGAAGAATCGCAGACAACTTTGTCCAGACTGCGTCTCACACCCAAAAACACGTAGTATATCTTTTGTTATTAACTACAATACGAGAAAGAAGCCTTTAATGGGGTAGAAAATGCATATTTGCTCACCTGGCTTTGAAGGGAATTAGCAATTTCTCCTCAACTTTTTTTATTTTTTGAGCGGGTTGGCTTGTGATATTACTCGCATGACACGTCAAACAGACACAGGAGCTCATGACAAATTTACACTCATTTTTCCTTCATTTCTTGGGTCTGAATAAACTGAAAATGAGCACTTTTAACTTCTCCCTCAACCTCCCGCTGGCCTGCAGGTAACCACACTAGTGTATGCTGCTCCCTCATTGGCTGTAGGCGATCGCCGATGTTATGTTCAGTCAAAACACATTTCACATGGCATGATTTGACTCGCCGACAGCTCCAGATATTTAGCACGCCAAATATCTCCCGGGCATCGGCGACTCATCGGCGATTCTCTCAGATCGCGTCTTTGATAGTTCATGTTGTGTGATTATTACTCGCGTGAACGAGCACTGATTTGCCTGTGATTTTAGGCATTTGTCTGCAATTTCTCAAAACCTGTCGGCGAGTCAAAATCGGGGCTAAAATCATGCAGTCTGAACTCTGCATTAGTTGTTTTATGTTTAGTGGGTTAACTTACTTTCTTCATGTTGCCCCTACACAAATCAATTGTGTAAAACCCAGCATTGTTTACAGTGTTGGAGCCAATAGTTTGCAAACACACTGCTTTATTGATGTTTATTGACATTATTTGAATGCTTCAAATGAAGGGTAATGTCAGATTTTCATGGATTTGCTAAATTAAAGATGAAAGGGAAGAAAAAAACAAAGCATTTTTTTTTAAATGACATTTTCTGCTGTATCCATATTTAGCCTTTCTAATGTTAAATAGACAGGGTTGTGGAATTTATTGAAATAAATGTAACAATGTAATATGCCTAAACGTGAATGACAATTTTTTTTTTTTTCAATTCAAATTGGTGGTTTACGATTTAAAGGAAAAAAAAAGGAAAAAACAACAACATTGCCTTGCCAAGTAAAATAGTCACTGTTTTAACACTGGATAACACTTTATCCTATTTTTTACACTTTAACACTTTAACACACTCTTCAAAGTTTTTGGCTTCTTATAGGCTTGCCAACCACTCTTTTAGCCGATGTCGATGCCATGTGTAACTTGTTATTTCTTGAACAATTATGTCAGAGAATTTATTATTATTTTATAATAATCACTTGTTTATCACAAAATCAAATTATTAAACCCGGCATGGATTTCTTGCAAAAAAAATAAAAAATAAATAACAATAAAATAATAACAATAATAATAAATAAATAAAATAAAGTAAAAAGTCTTTATCTTTCATATTGCAGAAAGTCTATATATTATAACTATATATTATAATATTTAGTCATATTAAGCGGGAATCAACATTTACTTTTCTCATATTTTCTCATAAAAGAACTTATATATATATATTTTTTTTAAAGAGTAGTTTTTTAGTCTGTAAAAGAATGACAACCATTCCTCTTGAAGGCATACATTATTCAGCATGCAATAAAAAAAACTGACTAGTGAGAAAATGGAGTGGTGGAGGTTATGAGCTTAGGAAATGTTTTTTGTTTGTTTTGAATGTCAAGCAATCCGTGATATTTGCACTCAACCTTTCCAGCACTTTGTCTGCGGTGTGTAATGAAACGAAACACCTCCCGCTGTGAGACGATGATTCTGTCAGAATTACATTTACCGGTTCTGTGTGTCCTCGTATTGTCTGAGAATTAAACATTTTGAAAAGAAACGCAGACGGCCCCTCAAGGACCATAATCATAACAAAATCCTATTTTCTCGCCTTTACCTTCATAGATTCAGAATGAGATTTGCAAAACTATTTGGGTGAACATTAATTCATTTTTAATACTGTGTAGTTCACATTTATTTTAATGAAGAGCTACATTTTCACATTCAGACGTGCATGCACACACACACTACTGTTCAAAAATCTAGTTTTATTCAGCAAGGACAAATGTAATTATTTGAAAGTGACAATTAAGACAATTGCACTGCTGCAAAATATTTACATTCATATTTTTATATCTGTTTCTTGAACAAAGTGACTGAAGATGTGTACTGTTACAGATTCAACAGTTTGTTTGATCAAATAAATGCAGCCTTGCTTTTAAAATAAATTAAAAGCCAACAACCCTAATCTTTTAAACAGTACTGTGTTCATTTATAATTTAAAAGTAGTTTACATGTAGTGCATGCCTTTGTAGTGCATGTTTGCTTGCACAATCAGTTCTTACACATTTCGTTCACTTAATTATAGCCTCGACAATCCGTTTCTCAATCCCCAGAAGTCCTGTTTTTATTGAGGACAATTATGAATAGAGAAGAAATTAGATTCTCATTTTAGATTCATGCAGGTGCTTCTTGGGTTAGAGAACTAGATCAGTCAGTCTCTTGCCTGTTATTACTAGTGTACCTACTGTAACATGGCTTGTATTGATGATTTGGGGCAGAAATAAAAATAAAAATAAAAAACTTGAATTGAACATTTAAGTACACACTACTTAAACAAGAACCAAGTGTTTTTTTTAGATATTTGTGCAAAAACAAAAACTACTATATATTGTTCTTTTACTGAACACAAAATTGATCTAGGATAATATTATAATTACATTACATAAATATCTTTTTTTATTTATTTATTTTTTTTTTTAAAGCACATTTAACTTCAGTTTGCACTGACCAAAGTGCTGAACAAAACCATAACACACATTCTGAAACAGTAAAATAACAATAAAAGAAATAAGAAGAAAATAAGAATGTTGGTATGACAACAACAATACACAATAAAGATTAAAAGCCAGGGAGGGTGACAGAATAAAAATGTGTTTTAGCTCTGGGCTTAAAGATAGAGAGAAGAAGCACTCATAATGTCTGATGGCATCTAGTTCCACAAAGGTGTTGAAGCGACTGCAAAGGCTCTCCTTTCAGTTTAAGTCGTGAATGAGGAATTTGTAGTAAGACTTTATTTGATGACCTAAGGGTCTGAGGAGTTGAATGTAAGTTAATAAGTTCAGAAATATGAAAAAATGCTTGGCCGTTCAGTGCTTTAAAAGCAATAGGTAAAATGCAAACTGTTAATACGCAAACTGACATCAATTATCAAATCACTCTTTTTTTCCTAAAAATATTTAAAAACAAAGTAAAACAATATTTGTTTCTCAGAGCAATGCAGTGTTCTTTCTTCAAACAAATCAAGCCTTCAGATTAATTAAGCAAATGATTCAATGATCCATTCATAAAGAAAACACGTGTTCCCTTTCTAAACGAATCAGCAGTTTAACCAAATCATTTGAACGAACGATTGAATGAATACTCATTAATACAGGCACTTTAAACAGTTGCTAGTTTTATATTTTCAATAGCGTTTTCAGTTACGAGTTAAGCATTTTAGTTTCATAGTATTTATTTACTGACAGTCATTAACCAGGAGCACAAAAACACTCATTCATTCATTTTCTTTTCGGCTTAGTCCTTTTATTCATCTGGGGTTGCCACAGCGGAATAAACCACCAACTTATCCAGCATATGTTTTACGCAGCAGATGTCCTTCCAACTGCAACCCATCACTGGGAAACATCCATTCACACTCATTCACACACATACACTTCAGACAATTTAGCTTACTAAATTCACCTATAGCACATGTCTTTGGACTTGAGGGGGAAACCAGAGCACTCCGTGGAAATGCACACTAACACGGGGAGAACATGCAAACTCCACACAGAAATGCCAACTGACCCAGAACCGAACCAGCGATCTTCTTCCTTGCTGTGAGGTGATCGTGCTTCCCTCTGTTCCACCGTGATGCCCAACACAAACGCATACACAGGATAAATATTGTTTAATTACAGGAAAACAATCCAGAAAGTTATAGTAAGAATATATTTTTTGTCTGTATTGAAGGTAAACAGTAAGCATTTCTGAAGGTGCAGTTGATATCAAAGATGAATTTGCATTCACAGCATTTTAGCACATTGCTGTTAGAGTGGGTTTTTTCAGTTGTGTGAGAAAAGATTATAGCATTTACTGTTGCAGCATAGACACCACACCACGATTGACTCCATCTTAATGACTGCGTGTGTTTAGTTTAAAGATTACTTGCCAATTGCCATGCAACAGATTCATTTCATCCAAAGCAATTTAGTTTCCTGATTGCAGGGACTGTCCCAATGGAACATGCGGCAAAGCACACTGTGTTCTCCAGCATTAGAGAACCTGCACCATTTCTGTTAGCAGTCCGAATTATTACCCGTAAAGCTAAACCCACCTTTTGTGTTTTCTTTTTGCTTTGACCTGATGTGTTTGCTTTCACATGTCTATCGCCTCAAAGCTCACTTTCAGGAATTGGGTTTAACCTATTGACCCTCTCTTCATAAAGGTCCCCTTTCAGCAAATGTTTCCAGTCTGCTCTTATGTTTTCGTTGCAGTTCTCAGTGAAGGTCAAAGTTGATGTCATGTTTTTTAGCAAGGAAGGTTTCTGCAAAATCTGAGTTGAGAGTCTCTCTTGTGTATGAACACAGAGGCAGTGTGTTTTAGAGCGTGCTCTCAGTAGGCTGTCCGAACTCTGCCCGGCCACATTTGACCCCAATATCCTGGTTCGTTTGACTACTGTGAGTGCTGGCTCTGACCCAGTTGGAAAAGGTGGTCCAGAGGGTGGTTCAGATAGCACGTCAAGATTTTGCCAAGTATGCTGCGATCCTGAATTAACATCTATGTTGATCCTGGAGCATCATTTGTGTAGAAAATGTTATCCATACCCATTCCCTACCCCTAAACCCAATCATAACTGTAAATTATTCCCGAAATCTGAGGGGAATAATAGTTGGATTTCATCCATGTTGAAGTGCATAAACCTATAGTGCCTTACCCTAAGTCTAAACAAAAACTGTAAACGTATCTCTTAATTCTGATTGGCTTATTAGAATGTTGTTCCAGGATCAACATAGATGTTAATCCAGAAACATGTCCTACATGGTGAAATCAGGTTGGCGGGTTCACTTCAAACGAGCACGAAGATATGATGTCACTTTTAAGTATATCCCTCAATTCATCTGATCCCCATGCTATTTATCTATGTTCTGCTGGCGTCACTAGATAAATAATACAGTAGTCACATGACCTGGACTGTTGCTGTTGACACCCATGCTGGACTTATGCCAGACAAATTGCTTAATCCTAACCTCCTGTACAATCACCAATATCTATTGATAGGTTCATATTCATAGGTGCATTATAAAGCTGTAAATCATGCCTTAGTAAATGTTTACACATGGTCCTGAGTGTGTTCAACACAGTGTAAATCTTGACCTTCTTGTTCTATATTAGGGATCACCAATCTCGGTCCTGGAGGTCTGGTGTCCTGCAGGGTTTAGATCCAACTTGTCTCAAAACACCTGCCTGGATGTTTCAAGTATACCTAGTGTGAGCTTGATTAGCTTGTTCAGGTGTGTCTGATTAGGGTTGGAGCTAAAATCTGCAGGACACCGGACCTCCAGGATCACGTTTGGTGATCCCTGTTCTATATTGACATATATTAATCAATGAAAGTCTGTAAAACATAATATTTCATTATTTAATTTGTATGTTTAGGGATTAACGAAAAGCTCAAGTACTATTTGGATGAACAGTACAACATACAAGTAAATAAAAGTTTTTTTTTTTTACTATGAGCTATGCCTTTAAGTTGAAGTAGGATGCATCATTTTCTGTTTCTTTAAATTTAGTCTTTAGTAAATAGATTTTTTTTTTTTACCATAATGTGTTACAATAATATTTTCAATGGATGTCAGTGTTTGTCATTTTTTTTTGGTGTGCCTTGAGGAAGGAAAATGACAAGAAGACTTTGGCATCCATTCAGAGAGAGATAGAGGGGGTGGGTATAAACGCCAATAAACCTTCAACAATAATATACCTTCTAAGATCATCTAATCAGTAAGTTTTCATCTTTGGTCAATGCCAAAATATGTCTTTATAATTGTTTCAGCACAGATACATCATTCCAATCTACAGCATTTTTCCATGCACTAAAAAAAGCTTTTTTTTTCAGCAGACATGAAGTATGCACAGCTAGTGTTTTTCAGCCCATGATGAACTTCCGGTCAGAGCTTTATGTGACTTTTTTCATAAGGATCCTTTTACAGAATCAATGTATTGTAATTCAAATATAATCAGTTAAATAGACTTAAGCATCCATTTAGTTGTTAAAGCGTAAAAAGAGACGGATGACCATTTAAACGCAGGCGGCGTCATTAGCGGCAGGCTAGCACAGAAATTCCATTGAAAACACTAGGGTAAAATTAATTTCCATATTTTAAAGAAATGGCTTGGAAAAATATGATTTATCGCAGAGCTTCTTGTTTGGTCTAATACCCACTTTATGAAGATCGCAGTTTTTTTTTAAAAAGAAATCAGATCTTAAACGCAGCGATTTTTGTATCGGATAACAATTAACTGGAAGCCCTGGAGCTGACAGACTGAATTTAAAAGTCTGTGTGCATATAACCCATTCATTCATTCATTTTCTTTTCGGCTTAGTCCCTTTATTAATCCGGGGTCGCCACAGCGGAATGAACCGCCAACTTATCCGGCATTTGTTTTACGCAGCGGATGCCCTTCCAGCCACAACCCATCTCTGGGAAACATCCATACATTCTCATTCACACACATATACTATGGACAATTTAGCTTACCCAATTCACCTGTACCGCATGTCTTTGGACTGTGGGGGAAACCGGAGCACCCGGAGGAAACCCACGCAACCACGGGGAGAACATGCAAACTCCACACAGAAATGCCAACTGGCCTAGCCGGGGATCGAACCAGCGACCTTCTTGCTGTGAGGCGAACGTGCTAACCACTCGGCCACCGTGGCGCCCCATATAACCCATTACTAATGATTATTAAATGTATTTTATTATAAAAATATAAACGTATGATATAAAAAACAAACTGTAAAAAATAGCCGACTGTAAAAATGCTACAGTAAAATTCTGTAACCTGGTTATCAGTATGTTTCCTTATTATATATGGCAAATAACCGATATTTGACTTTCCCAGAATTGCCTGCATGGCGCATCACTTTTTATGCTTTTTGCTGACATTTTATATGGATCTTTCAGTTGTTTCCCTATCAGTGATGTACATTGGAGATTTATGTTACATCTAATGTTAATTTAATTTTATGCGTGTACCATACTGGTGTTTAGTAGCTGTGTGAATGACACTGAGCACCTTCTCTACACTGATACACTTTTCTGCATGTGGGAAAAGTTGCTTGTGATAATCATTGGTTCATTATGTAACTTTCTCATCACCACCTGCATATGGCTGTGTTAACGTGTCGATCTGTGTAACAAAAGATGTGATGTGTAGATGTTGGTAATTCAAAATACAGACATATTACCTCTATAAATTAATAAATTACGGTAGTTTACTGTAATACTGAGAAATTACTTTAACGATTTGTACTGTATTTTTAACGGTGTAATACTGGCAACCATACCTGCCATTTTTTACCGTAAAATTTACAGATTTATTTTTTACAGTGTATATAATAAGTGTATTAAATCTATTCTCATATTGTTATCAAAAAGATTGCAAAAGTTCAAAGTCAGTTTGTTTGAGTCGATCCACAAGTGCTTGACAAAACCTCACACTGTGCAAACTTTGACTCAAGGACGTTTCTCATCATTAGCCGAGCTACAAAAATGAATCCTGTTTTCCGTGTCTGGAGCTGCTGGGCCCATTCCTCCTAATCTCGTTTCTAAATTTGGATTGAGCACACAGCACAGGATGGTGTTGCTCTATCGGGGGCAGCCAGAGAGGTTTGATCATGAGATATAATGATGTTTACTGTGTGGTCTGAGTGCTCTCTGAGACCTAATGGTTTTGCTAAGTGCACATCCTACTGTATGCATGTCGCTTAATTTGTAACAAAGTTATGTGAGCCGTGTTTCCGATCTCTTTACATTCTCCAGACACATGTTCTATCTCCAGCGAGGGAGTCAGTGTATTGACATGAAACCCCACCATAGCATGTGTCAGATGACCAGGCTTGATTTAGCTAGGGTGTGGAAGTACAACTGGCCCATTCCCTGTTGGTTCCTATGATTCAAGAGCTGTTTTTCGCGGCCTCTCATTGACCCGCGGCATGGATGTATCTTCAAGAGCAGGAACGCAACTCATGTTCCAGGGGGTCAGTGTTGACTCAGGCTGGACTGAGTCTTTGACCGTAATCACATTTGCTGTGCTCAACTGTTGGGAAGCAGAGTGAGATTCCTAGCGCTTTATTCACTGGGGATGAGACAGTAGAGCAGTTATGGGGTAAAGGCAGCTAAAGTGCTTTGAGCTTGTGTAAACACCTCATCATGTGGTAAAGTCAAGAAATGTGCTAGAAAAAGGTTGGATTTAATCTCAGTCACTTTCTTTTATCTGATGCAGTCACTTTGGCTTGTGCTCTATACCTGGTTGTCTAAGCAGAAGTTGTTCATTGTTTCCTTGTATTGAGTGCCATCTAGTGATGACAAGCTGGCAGTATCTGTTCAGAATATTACAACCCGACAATAGGCATTCAGCTATCTTGAATATAGAATCAAAGAAATAAAAAAAATGATGTGTATATATATATATATATAATATAATAATTTACAGTGCTCAGCATATAAAGTACACCTATTCATATTTTTAATAGGAAGCTATATGCAATATTATTTTTGTGCATATACATTTGATTAGTTCATACTGAAGCCAAATCTGGAGCTTATCTAACAATATAGCTTACAATTAAGGTCCAAAAACTGGTACACTCAAATTTATATGTTATAGAAAAACATTAAATACAAATTTTAAAAAAGAGGAAAAATCAAGAAAATAATAATAATAATAATAATAATAATAATATAAACAAATAAATACATAAATAAACAAACAGACAAATAAAAAAATAAAAAATATAAATAAATAAATAAATACAAATTTAGTTGAAATTTTGTAAGTTGTAATTTTTTTGCAATATTTTGCTTGAATTTAAATGTATTATCTTTCAATTTCTGAATATGTTTGGTGACTAAAATATTATTTTAATAAATATATCTTTAAAAAAATCAGTTTTGTTTAAATGCACTAAAATAATGTATATACATGGACTAGCTCCTGATTACATCAATGATCTTGTGTCTCTTTCTGCTCCTGCTCCCTTTCTTCGCTCTGCATCGGGGCTTACCTTTCTCCAGCCACGTTGCAGACTTAATACCATGGGTGGTAGGGCCTTTTTGTACCGTGCGCCAAAATTATGGAATGCATTACTCATAACCATTAGGAATGGCATTTCTTTGGATTGTTTTAAGAAGCTACAGTAATTAGGAACTGTAATTAAGACTCACCTTTTTAGAATTGTTTTTAATTTATGACCGTCACTGTCATTTTATTCATTTGTAACATTTTGTTATTCATTGTCTCTTTGTGAAGTTTATTTATAAACTAATTTCGAGAGGAGCACGTGCTTATGGTTACTTGTGGCTGGTCCTGCGTTATCCAATTTATGATTCACCAATCAGATGAGTCCTAAACCACTATAAATACCCTAAGTTCCACAGCCATCTTTGTTTTGAAGAATCTCCTCTTCCAACCCTAGTCCTCCTCCTTCCCTAGATGGGTGGCATGGTGGCCAGTGTTTAGCACTGTTGCCTCACAGCAAGAGTGTCACTGATTCTAGTCCTTAGCAAGCTGATGTTTCTCTGCGGAATTTACACGTTCTCCACGTTCTCACATGGGTTTCCCCCCGGTTTCCTCCCACCATCCAAAAACATGCAACTTAAGTTGACTAATCCAAATCGGCACCATAGACGTTCCTAGTAAGTAGTTATCTCTTAAGAGCAATAACTATTTGTTCATTAGCTATTACAACAGGGGAGTTCTCAAGATGTACCTGGGCTCAAACTCCCCTCTCGCCCTGCAAATGGAAGGGAGCCTCGGGCTTGATGATCTTATGAGCTGAGGGCTCTCTTCTGGGACAGCATGCCAAACAAGCTTCATAATCAGTGTGTGAACTCTTGAAACTGTGTTATTATTCCTTGCCTTGCACTTTGAGTTTGAGAAAAGCACATTACAAATAAAATGTATTATTATTATATTATTTATATTACTTTCATTACAGTTTTTTGAACAAGAACCACTTTAAAATGTTTAATGTAATACACAAACTTTCTTTTTGAAGAAAATATATTTAAGAATAGATTTTTGTGTGTGTGTGTGTTCAAGTTCAAAAAAACATGTATAGAAAGTGTTTTTTGGTAGGAAAAATAGAATACAGCGCTCTTTTCTCATGCTTTTTTTATTACAGCTTTTGCCTCAATGGCTTTGTTTTGAGGAAATAATTCAACAGGTTATAGCAAGGAACTGGAAATCCTTTAATTTACGGTAAAAAAAAATCATGTCTTATGGTATGTGTGATGTTTCTAGTGAAGATATCATCTAGCAGAACCTCTGCAGCTTGTGCAAAAAAAATCAATACCGGTCAAATTGAAATCTGTCGGCAGCTCTGCTGTAACGCTGGAGGAAGCAGAAGAGGTAATTGGAAACTTCAGAGGCAGCACATTTGATATTTGTGCACAGGCAAAGAACTCCCAAGGGCCATTCATTCATATCATATCATAAGCACAGGATGGGTATCCCTGACTCCAAATCAATCTGATTGTTCGATTACACTGAAGACAAATGATTGTTCTTATTAGACGCTCTTTCGCTAGTGATTCCGATTCCATCCACTTGAGGGCAGCATACAGTTTAGTTTTGATAGATTTGCGTCACTATAATCTACACTAGCATGCACCTAATATACCACAGCAAGTCAGTAATAAATAGGCTAGGACATTGTAGCCATTTGTCCTCCCATCTAACATCTGTTTAACAAGCTGCTTCCACTTTACAAGGTTCTCCTTCATTATACTTATGAATTAGACTCTGAAGAAGAATATGAATTAGGCCAAATCAGTGTTGGGAAGGACAGATTAATATAGGACAGATTCTCTGGACTTCCCTGGTAGTCATCTCAGCATCTGATTCCCATATAGTGGTTGCTATAATCAAATACTATTAAATATGAATAATTCCATGTGGCAGGTCAGTTCATTGTTGTTTTATTTGTATATGTGTCTGTGTGTGTAATGCAACTGAAGTCAGAATTATTAGCCCCCCTGTCTATATTTCTGTTTAACAGAGAGAAGATTTTTTCAACACATTTCTAAACATAATTTCTGATAACTGATTTGTAATAATTCTAATTATTCTGACTTCAACTGTATATATTTACATTCAATGGCCACTTTATTCAGTACATGATATTAAGATATGTACATTTCATAATCTATGTCATTTTGGATATAGTAATATTGGGCTTACTACTGTTTTTAACACGTTGAAGAAAGAAAATATGTGATTTTGGACAGAGAAGAGGTCAAGAATAGCAACTGAAGTTTAAATCAAGCATTAACATATGGAAGAAAGTTGAACAACTGCTGTTGTACTGTAATTTTCATGTGCAACTATTTTAGGTATTTCAGAAATTGTCCAGAAAATGTCCTAGAAGAATGGTCAGAATGTTTTGAGCTCATACAAAGGCAAATTAACTGAATTTTAGCCTATTTGTAACCCAATTTTTATAACCGATAAGTGCAGAAAAACATCTTTGAACAACACATTGGACGTCAAACCTAGAATCAGCTGAGCTACAGCAGCAGAAGAGCATACTGTTGACACTAATGTGCCAGAAAAAAAGAATGAAAGTGAGGCTACAGTTCACCCTGGCTCACCAAAACTGGAAATACGAAACCATTTGCCTGGTCTAGTGTTGTATTGAACTTTGTATCGATTTTATTATTCAGATAATATGGTCATAAACAACTTTGGAAGCATAGATCCATGCTTTATTATATGTTGGTTTAATGTTGGAAAATATTTTTCAGATTCTTTTTGCCCAGTAAGTATAAATGCCAGAGTCTACTCCAGTTTTATGATTTTGACCTTGTCAATTCCTTCATGGCCACGGTTAACCCTTCTTGTGATGACTCATAAGATAATGCACCATGTCACAAAGATCAAATCTCAAACAGTTTTCTTCAACATAACATTGACTTCTACACTCAAATGACCTCAACCAGATCTTTGTCCAGTATAGAGCACATTTATGTGATTAATGAGGAGATTAGAATCACTGATGTGCAGCTGACAAATCTGGGGCAATCGTGCGATATTACACTTTAAATGCTGGACTATTGCAACCCAAAGTTGTGTCAAATATTCAAGTATCAAACACTCAACAGCTGTGTTCATTCATTCATTCATTTTCTTTTCGGCTTAGTCCCTTTATTAATCTGGGGTCGCCACAGCGGAATGAACCGCCAACTTATCCAGCATTTGTTTCATGCAGCGGATGCCCTTCCAGCTGCAACCCATCTCTGGGAAACATCCATACACACTCATTCACATTCATGCGAACGTGCGAACGTGCTACTCACTATGACACCGTGGCACCCAACAGCTGTGTTAAAATGTGTAATTTAAATTTAATTCAAAGAATTGACCCAACTTTGTTGTCGTCCATATTTGACTCAACCCACAACCCAGCATTTTTAGAAGTGTATCATTCCAATATGGACTAAAACCAGTAATTTTACACCTCCTTGTTGAATCTGTGTCATAAAGAATAAAAGCAGTTCTAACAGGTTGGTTCAAAGTGGTACTACAGGAGTATACCAAACGAAGTGACCGGTGAGTGCTAGCGTTGGTGTGGTGAGTTGTTTAAAATGTATACATTTGCAATTGATTGAATAATAAAACCAGAAGACAATAGTGGCATCATCCAACTCGATAAACTTTTGTTCCCATCAAATTGTTCTTGATCAATGGTTTTACCTAAAGTTAAAGGGTTAGTTCATCCCAAAAAAAAATGAAAATTCTGTAATTAAGTACTCACCCTGAGACCTTTATACATCTTTGGAACACAAAGGAAGATATTTTAGATGACATCTAAGAGCTCTCTCTCACCCTTAGTGGACTGCAACAGTACCAAGATGTTCAAAACCCAGAACCAAAAACAGTCTGTAAACAGTCAGCTGTGATCCTATTAAGCTCCAAGAACACTTTTGTACTTTGTTCACCTTTGTCGTCTCTTCCTCGTCAGGTCATCAAGGAACATATATACTAAAGGCAGTGCAACATTTTGGCGTTAGAGTCAGCAGCGCAACACAAGTGTCACATTGCCCTTAATAAACATGCACCCTAATCTAACGTAGAAGACATAAGGAAACAGTCATGATTTTTATTTCATTTTTGGGGGACGAAAGTGTTCTTGGAGTTTGGTATGATTACAGTTGAAGCACTAAATCCACATAAAAAAAATTGACAATATTTTTAGTTTCTGAACTTTGAACGTCTCTTGCTGTAAATGGAGGATGAGGGAGCTCTGCGATTTAATCTAATATATATCTTGATTTGTGTTCTGAAGGTCTCAGGGGATTGAAATGTCATGAGGGTAAGTAATAAATAACACATTTTTATTTTTATTTTTGGGTGAACTCACACTTTAGGTATCAACCAACAGAGCCAAAGTACTGTATGTGATCATACTGTAGACCGCATGGCCTGAAGTGTGTGCGCGCATCTGAGTAAGAGTATCAGAATCCCAACATGATGCGCCGGGATGCTTTAACAGAGTAAATATAGCCACAGTGAGCAGTACGAGAGGCCCTCGTTGCCCCTAACTAGCTTTCTCAAAGACCAAGAGAGGAAATCACCGCTCTTACAAAATAAATCTCAAATCTCGACATACTTCAAGACAGGATGTATCAAGTTACAGAGCATCCATACGATTTCAAGCCGGATTTCCCTTATCATTAATAAATGCAGTTGAATCAGTGTGGTCATTGCTGCTTTTTAGAACGGTCCACACATCACTATGGTAAATCGCGATGCCGCTCTGCCACTCTACTTTTTTTATGGCTTTGCTTTGGTTAATTAAATCCGGCTGCTCCTAACTTGGTCTGGAATTAAGGCCACCCAGTGTCTCCAGGCTGCATTACCTCAACCAGCGGGTCAAGGCTCGTGACTGACTGAATACATGCTGGAAGGATTGATTGGCGAGCTGTAGGTCATAACTATGTTGATGATGCCACGGTTTAGTCTATTATTATCAACACTGGCCAGATCACCGTTCCTTTTATGGGCTCATTAAATGTGTTGAGTCGTTATGGTCGTACATCAATGTGACTCAAGGGAAGGGTCATATTTTTATTTATTTTATTTTTTTTCACATGCGAAAGTTCAGAGTCAAATATTTGCTGATGCATGGCAGGGTTTTTATTATCATTTTGGTGGCTTTGTCTTTGTAAGTATGTTTGTTCAAGAGTTACGGCACGCATTGGATCTGTTTATCAAGCTCTGTTGACGTCCTCTGTAATTCAGAAAACATTAAAATATATTTATTAGCACATTAAGCCGCACTTGGTAAACAGCATCTGTGTTCGCTTTGGTTGTCAGACACCCTTCCAGCTCCAAATGAAGTTTTTGATTGAATGATGTGGAATTGTTTGTGATTTTATTATGGGAAGAAATGAAAAACTCATTTGTTAGTTTGTAAAGTGTAAGTAGATTTGTAGCGTGTACTGTACCTTTTAAAAAACTCTTTTGAACAAGTTGGGGTTATAAAAATGTAAATGTTTTTGACAGATATGTCTTATCCTTGCATTTATTTGTACAGAAAATGCAGAATAGAGATTAATATTTTGTTTTCATGTGATGCAAAGCTGAATTGTCAGCATTGGTACACTAGTTTTCAGTGTTATATGATCCATCAGAAATATTTCCAATAAGATATGCTGATTTTGTGGTTTTGAAATATTTCTTATTTGTATACAGTATTGTGCAAAAGTCTTGGACCTCCAGTATTCTCACCCTCAAAAAAAGTTTAAAGTTGCTTATTTCTATATTTTTCTGTAGCATGTCAGTTTGAATTATTCATTCACATTTCCAAATACTATTTTTGTCATGAATTGTAATTATAGTGAGATTATTGTCTGCACAAGGAGTCTGACAACAGACAGTGTCACAGAGATTTGATTTATTTAGCATCCTGTCTGGAATCACATGAAGAAACAGAACAAACTGAGACAAACTAAATCCAAAGAACTTTGGAAACATGCTTCAAAAAACCTACCTGCAAAGCTACAGTACTGTTAAAAATGTTTGGCTTGTGTAAAAATGCTGTAAAATGAGGGTGCTTTAAAAAATAATGCATAAATACATTTTATTTATCAATAAACCTATATCACATTTGATATGACCACACTTTGCATTTAAACACTTTAGTACACTTGCCTATAGTTTTTCAAGTAGCTTTGCAGGTAGTTTTTTTAAGCTTCTTACAGATGGTGCTAGGCATGATACGCTAACCATTTTCAAGGTATACCGCGGTTTGGAAAAGTCAAGGTTTTCATACCGCCAATAAAAAAATAATAATTTTGTTTGTTTTTTTACGTGTAAAATGGAAAGACATCTGTGTTTTTAAAACAAATGAAGACGGCAGAAGTCAACGATTCACTTGAATTATTTAGCCTGACATGTTTTTCTTAAATAAAATATATTGTGTTCAAAGGGGAAAAATGTTTTTGTTTTTTTTAGCCAGGCATTTAAAAATAATATATTTTAGAGCAGTAAACACGTTACCGTCATACAGTGAAACCGTGATATTTTTATCTAAGGTTTTCATACCGTCAGAATCTTATACCGGCCCATGCCTAGATGGTGCCAACAAGACTTGAGTTTTATACAAACATCAAGGAAGTCTAACACACTTTTAAATGTATGTTTTTTAAATAAAAATAATGTAATTGTACTGTAATTACATTATAATTACATTTTCAATGACAAAAAACAAAAAACAAAACAGAAAATATTAAATATTGTTAAGTGCAACAATATTTTGTATGCCAAAATCTTGTCATGAATAAAGATCACAAAATGATAGATGTGCCTCCTAAATATCAATTAATTGTTCATTTAAATCTTTATATACTGTAAAAAAACAGTAAACTAGTAAACAGTAAATGCCTAGAATTATTAAGTAATTTAACTATGCGTATAATTATAAAATTAGGTCAGGTAAACTGTACAGTTGCAAGTTACAATGGAGTTTGCTCAGTTTTTAGGTAAGGTCAACTTGTCACTTGTCACTTTTTTTATTTATTTAATAAAATAACTAATTGTTTTTACAGTTCAGATTGCCACTATTTGTAAACCACTTGACTTCCCATTCTCTGGCATAATTAAGTTGTTTCACTTACATAAATGTACCAGTAAATTTGAATGATGATGGAACATTTTCCAAAAGTTAATGAAAACATTACTGACTTCACTTGCGTTATAATGTACTTTCTATGAAATCCCTTTATTTCAGTTTTGTTTGATGCAGACTCTAAGTTCTGATTCACTCCCTGTAACTTTTTTTTTCTTTCTGAGAATCTCAATTACTGCAAATCAGTCCTGTAAGGTCAGTTTTTCATGACTCTTTCCCACGTGTAGGTTATTCCTGTGGCTTAATTCTGCAGTAGCGTTTCTTAGAGCACGGGGTACGTTCACAGGGAGCAGACGAATTTGCCTTATCATTTGCTTCCCAGCATGAAGGTAACTGCATAACTGAGATCGAGTTGCATGTAATGCCAGTCTTTGAAATGATGAAAGACACCCATAAAGCTGGAATCTTGTTGCCACAGAAATCCGTCACACATGTAGGCAGAGACTTGATTAATACCCTTGTGAAAATTCTTCTCAACATGACTGGGGTTCATTTCTGCAAACTGAGCATGCCATTTTAAACCGAATCACGAATTCCTCTATAAGCACTCGGGGCGTTTAGCACCTTCCTCGGTTTCCTATGGTCAATGATACACCAGGCTGATTACGATCTCCTCCTGTTTGAAGCTTTAGGTCCTCAGCAGCGGACAAACGTCATAAGTAGTCGTAAATATGCAGCAGTATGTATGTTCTTCTGTTCATCTGCCATGACCACTTTGAGGCCATTTTCGATCAGTTGCTTTGGGATCATGTTATGGTCTCTTTGTTGAAACACATCAGTGGCTGTGGATGTTGGTAAGGTTTTGCTGAAAATGCAAGAATGGCTTGCTATAGTCTTTGTTAATAGTGTTTATTAATTCATTACTCTCATATGTGACCTACAGTATGGATTTGATACTTGCCTTTATCCCCTAGAGGGGGCTGTAATGAACTTGGGATTTGCTCATGATGCCATTTTTTCTGTATGTCTAGTAGTGAGCATGGCATTGACAACAAAATAACAGTGTACAACAAAATATATGTGTATCTGTGTGTGTGCATAAAAAACTGACTGAAAAAATAGTGCTCAAAACCTGGTTTTGTACTATAACTAACATGACCAATCCCATAAATAAATCATTTTGGCTAAATAACCTTACGATACCACTTGACAATTTTCCCTCACTCACTTTCTTTCGGCTTATTCTGCCATGTCAAAAATATGGACACAAATGTTAGATGTATGTACTAGTGTAGGAGTTTACATACATTGTAAAAAAATCTTACTGCCTTAAATGTAGTTGAATCAAGTGAAATGTTCTAGTCATCTCAACTTAAAAAATGTTAACTTAAACCTTATATAACTAAAACAGTTGTGTTGAAACCTGAATAACGTATTAAAATAAGTTAAACTAACCTAAAAGCATTTGTTGTCATGACTTTTGGTCATATCATTTATTACTGTGTAAAAAACTAAATTTAATTTTACTCATTCATATGATTATCAGAGGTCGCCACAGTGGAATGAACCGCCAACTTATCCAGCATATGTTTTACGCAGCGGATGGGGCCTTCCAGCCACAATTCAGTACTGGGAAACACCCATACACTCATACACACACATTCATATACACTACGGCCATTCATTCATTCATTCATTTTCTTTTCGGCTTAGTCCCTTTATTAATCCTGGGTCACCACAGTGGAATAAACCGCCAACTTATCTAGCATTTGTTTTATGCAGCGGATGCCCTTCCAGCTGCAACCCATCTCTGGGAAACATCCATACACACTCATACACACTCATACACTACAGACAATTTAGCCAACCCGATTCACCTATACCACATGTCTTTGGACTGTGGGGGAAACCCACGCGACCACGGGGGGAACATGCAAACTCCACACAGAAATGCCCACTGACCCAGCCGAGGCTCGAACCAGCGACCTTCTTGCTGTGAGGCGAACGTGCTACTCACTACGCCACCGTGGCACCCACACTACGGCCAATTTAGCTTATTCAATTCACCTATACCGCATGCCTTTAGACTATGGGGGGCAACTGGAGCACCCAAAGGAAACTCTCGCGAACACAGGGAGAACATGCAAACTTCGCACAGAAATGCCAACTGGCCCAGTCAGGACTCAAACCAGCAACCTTCTTGCTGTGAGGCGACAGTGTTAACACTGAGCCACCGTGCCACCTCATATTACTCAATGTAACTATACAGTAAATTCTAAATCAAGACAAATTAAGAAGTCTCTTCATTTATAGATCATTTTGAGGGATGTAAACAATGACAATGGTCCTGACCTATTTCCAGTATTATATTTTTAATTCCCATAGCTTCCAAGAATCTAAAAAATGTCCAAATATTAATAAATAATGTTATGACAGACTAAGTGATTAACGCTAAGATTAAATTGCCTCTTGTTACAGTTACAAAATAGTTTGGCAACAAGCAGAAAATGTTCATAGGCCAGTGACATTGCCACATTGAAATGGTCTATACAGATGTCTCTAGTTCAAAACGTTCGTTTTACCGCCGCTGGTGCCGCGGCGGTATGAAGTGTGCCAGCAGCTTTTGGCCGCTGGGTGGCGCTTTAACCTGTCTATACATGCATACATAAAGAAAACATATTTGGTTCAGCTATCCTAAGCATCCTCTATATTTGTATACTATTTCTAATGAGGCTAGCATTTCGAAATAATAATTATTGTTGATTTTGTTTACTTTTGTAAGTATCATTTTCTGGAATGCTCTTTTGGCAGTCAGATCTGTTAATGCTAGTTGTGCGTTTTATTCATTCATTAATTTTCTTGTCGGCTTAGTCCCTTTATTAATCCATGGTCACCACAGCGGAATGAACTGCCAACTTATCCAGCATGTATTCTAAGCAGCAGATGCCCTTCCAGCTGCAACCCATCACTGGGAAACATCCATACACACTCATTCACACACATACACTACAGGCAATTTAGCTCACTTTGGACTTGTGGGGGAAACCGAATCACCCGGAGGAATCCTGCACCAACACGGGGAGAACATGCAAACTCCACACAGAAATGCCTACTGACCCAGCCGAGGCTCGAACCAACAACCTTCTTGCTGTGAGGCGATTGTGCTAACCACTGCGCCACCGTGAGGCCTTGTGCATTTTATAGATAATAACAAAACATTTCATTAGTTAAATAGCAATCATGTCAGTCGCCTGTTTTTCTTTCAATTATATTGAACATCTTATATTCTATTCTGTTTCTATTTTTTATTGACTTCCACAGTAATTGTGTTTCCTGCTGTGGAAGTCAATTGTTACAGGTTTTCAGGATTTTAGTTAAACAAAACAAAGAAACTCAACCAAGTTTGAAACAAGCCAAGAGTGAGTAAATGATGACAGGATTAGAATTCTTGGTGAACTATCCCTTTAAGACTCTCATGGTTTCTGAAGTTAGACGGGCTGATAGTCTGAAAATTGCAGGTATAATCTTTGAAGTACAGAACTCTTCCTACATCCTCTATCATGATTGTGCCTCTGAGCGATGAAGCACTTAAAGCCAGGTTTCTTGAGGTGACTTGTCCGTGCAATGTACCTTAAGTCACTTTGGATAAAAGCATCTGAACAGTGATTGGTAACTAAGCACATACTGTAGCAAACACTGTGGAGTCTAAAGAGACAAGTGCAGTGTGTCCTCGGCAGAGAAAGCCAGTAGTTTGAGTTTTATAACTTTTGTTGGGGAAAGAAAATGATTGGAATATCTGCTATAGAGTTAAAGCTTTCACTAGCTAAAATGGTTTTGCTTTTAGCGTATAGTGTTTTGTAAGGAAAATGTCTCCAAAATGGCTTTTTTTGCGCATTGTGGTTGGGGTTGCACAATTTGGAAGCACGCACGACCACACACACACACACGCACGCACACGCACGCACGCACACACACACACACACACACACACACACACACACACACACACACACAATATTACTAATACAATGGTAAAAAGATGTGTTAGTTTTTTTTAAATAAAGTGATCTGTATTTTAGTATGACCAATTAAATTGAACCAAATTAGACATTATTTGTGTGATATTTTAATGTACATTTTAAATGTAATTACACTACACTAACATACACTACGGACAATTTAGCTTACCCAATTCACCTATACCACATGTCTCTGGACTGTGGGAGAAATCGGGCATCTGGAGGAAACCCACGCAAATACGGGGAGAACATGCAAATTCCATACATAAATGCCAACTGTCTGAGCTGAGGCTCGCACCAGCGACCTTTATGCTGTGAGGTGACAGTGCTACCCACTACGCCACCCATTTTTTAAAAATACATTTTTAAAATTAATATTTATTTATATTTTTTACATTTACTTTGTTATTTAATAGCTTCATCTTTTTAATTGTCATTATTTCTTGCTTGTGAAAAGCAGAACAGTGTTTTCCTCAATTTTGTTTGTATATTATATTGTATCTGCACAAAAAGTTATGTAATATATTTGGATAAAAAAGGTAAGCAATGATCAATGCTTATTAATTATAGTAATAATTAGTAATATTAACAGTTATTTTACTGTTAATAATTTCCTGTAGAATCAACAGTAACTCACTGGCAGCAGCAGTGTAGTTACAGCAACAATTCTGTACTTCATTTACATTTACAGCACCATTTATCTTACTGTATATGTATTTACAGAAATTTCTGTATGTCTTTACTGTAATATATACTGTAATATATATATATATATATATATATATATATATATATATATATATATTCACAATGAAACTTTAAATTACAGTAAAATACTGCATAATTGTCCTGCAGTAAAATACTGTTCAGCTTACAGTTAAATACAGTGTAATTTACAAAAATCGTTAAGTGTAATATTAGTTACTATTATTATTACTAATTTAAGAAGCAAATTAATACAATTATTGGAATAAAATATTAAAAAGATTTATAATAATTTTTTCACTCTAAAATAATCAAATTGGTCTTTTTATTAAAAATGTATTATTTTTAATAAAAAGACCAATTTGATTATTTTAGAGTGAAAAATAAAGAAAGAAAATTGTGTTTTTACATGAATGTAGACATAGTAGCGCAGCCCTGAGTGTCCCTGTCAGTATTTGTCATATATTTATTTAAACTCATTGACCTCCGGTGAACTTCAGTCCTTCTCCACCAATGCACTCTTCGCCTCCATTCCTGCAGCATCCCCATCCACAAGAGTCTAGACAGGTGTTCACTTTCTCTGTGTGATGCCTCAGCTGTAGGTTTGTGCTGTTTATAGCCGTCTCGATCCCAGACACCAGCCCTATATATTCCTTCAGAATCTCCCCGGGTGGCCGGTCTACTTGTCACTACATTTCTAGTTTAATCTTTATGCTCAGCAGGGGTTTGTCAGAGGCCGCTGTCGTCAATCACTTTGACTGTGTTGTGTGCATGTGTAATGATCACGGTCGCAACCCGACGTCCCAGTTTCCAACCTCTGCTGTAGTTGTTATCCGTCACTTGCATCCTCACCCAAAGTGATTCATTATCCAGATTTCATTGAAGAGGTTGGGAGTTTTTTTTTGTATATTTTATGATTATTCAGACATGCCGATTCAATTTGGCTTTCTGCTTTTCCTGCAAGGTGCCGTCGAGCTCCTGGCCTCTTTTGATCACAACTCTAATGTTCTCCGCTCTGAAAAGTCCATTACTTGGGGATTTTCGTGGGATGGTAATATACCGCAAATCCAGCAGAGAAAGATTGACGGCAGCCTTGACGCACTTTTGCTCGTTCTATTCGCTCGCTCACTTGCTCACTTTCCCTTAATGGCGTCCTAGTCTGTCGCTGTAAGACCGGAGCGCTCGCAGGACTTATGAGTAATGCAGACGAGAGTCCATGATGAAAGCGGAGTCGAGATTAACTGTGAATCCTGTAGTCGCGGGATGGGAAAAACATTGAGCCTGGATTTTCTTACCTGCTGTGCTGGAATGGGTTCTTCTAAATGATTCGATTCTTCTGCCAGACGTAATTTGTCTTGTTTTCAAGGTAAAACTTGGAAACATGGGGCGTTTAAGGGCGTTTTTACACCTGGCTCGTTGTTTTGGAACCACAGTGCATTTTCTTACCATTTATTAGGTTAACACAGTCGTGGAAATGAGTATTTTACATGTCATGTTTTTGTTTTCCCTATGGAATAATATTTGTAACGGAGACGTTGACATGGAACAACAACATGGAAAAAAAACAACAATCATAAAAATACAAATTTTTTAAATTAGTTTAGTGCAAAAACAATGTAATGAAACAAGGAGAACGTACTGAACTGCTGAAACGTGTTTAATACTGTATATAAAAGGCTTATTTACAACCCAGGCTCATTCTAAAAACGTAGTCCTATGTACGTTTCTGGAGGCTGCGAAATACATCCCGGGAAGTACGTACTTTTGCACTTTTTGCTTTCGTGAATCCACGAGAGGGCGCTGTGTATGCTTTTTGAGATCTCAAATTTGTCTAGCGAGTGCCATTCGCACCTGCTGTTCTCGCGTAAACTGATCAGAGGCCTGTGTCGACTGACTGTTTGGCTGACTGAATGACTGAATGACTGACTGACTGACTGACTGACTGACTGACCAATCGACTGACCCACCCACTTCCTTCCCTAAACCAAAATTTTATTGATTGACCCAGCAATCCAGTCTAATTTTTACCATGTTTTCAGATTTTACCACATTCTCACCCTGTTATTAAATGGTTGATTTTATTTTTTGGATTCTGTTTTTTGTCCTACCTGCTTTCTGGAACAGTTCTTCACTGCACTCGAACCCCGTTGTCGTGATCAACTCCTCTCAGCGTCTTAAGTCCGCCAACGAACCTGGCGAGCTAACGGGACAAACTGATTGCAGGGGAAAAGTCGTCTAGAATGAGCTTGTGTTGCTTATTTAGTGATAGCCTAAAGACACCTCTCATATGGAGAATACAATCACATGCATTGCTCGGGTGTGAGTTTTTTCACAGACTCCATTCATTCATCTTCTTTTTCAACTTAGTTCCTGTTTTTAATCTGGGGTAGCCACAGCGGAATGAACCACCAACTTATCCAGCACATTCACCGTAGTGCCCTCACAGACTTCAACACAGTGTAAAAATCTTAATGGTTCTGTGGGTCTCGTCTATCAAATCTGTGCTTTATTTTGTATTCTGTATTGGATTCGAGTCAGGTGATTGGCTAGGCCATTCTACAGTTTGATTTTCTTTCTCTGAAATCATTTGAGAGTTTCTTTGGCTGTTTTTTGGATCATTGCCTTGCTGAAATGTCCACCATGGCTTCATCTTTATCATAATGGTAATGTAGATATGGAACTGATGCAATGGAGTCAAACAAAGATCAGATAAACTTGCAGCAAAACATTTTGCAAACGAAAATAAAGTATTGAGCAAAAAAAAAAAAAAGTTTAAAATTTTGTTTTTGTTTGCAGTTCTTTATTTTTGATTGCAAAATTACTTTTTATTTCTCAAAACTCAATGTTTCCTTTGCAAATCTTTGAGATCTGCATTATTTTAAACATTTTTTTTTTGCCCAATACTTTGTTTCGTTTGCTAAACCTTTTTATTTTATGTTGCAAGTATACAGTATGTCACAAAAGTGAGTACACCCCTCCAATTTCTGCAAATATTTATTTATATCTTTTCATTGGACAACACTGCAGAAATGACTCTTTGACACAATGAAAAGGAGTCAGTTTAAAGTTTGTTTAGCAGTGTAAATTTAGTGTCCCCTCAAAATAACTAAAAATACGGCCAATAATAGCTGAACCCCTGGCAACAAAAGTGAGTACACCCCTTAGAATTTTATTTTAAAGTTAATATTTTGTGTGGCCACCATCGTTTTCCAGCACGGCTTTAATTCTGTTGGACATGGAGTTGACCAGAGCTTCACAGGTTGCCACTGGAATCCTCTTCCACTCCTCTATCACAACATCACCAAGGTGGTGGACGTTTGACACCTTGTGCTCCTCTACCTTCCTTTTCAGGATGTCCCAGAGGTGTTTTAAGGGGTTTAGGTCTGGAAACATGCTTGGCCAGCCCATCACCTTTACCCTGAGCCCCTTTAGCATGCCAGTGAGGTGTATTTGGGGTCATTATCATCCTGAAACACTGCTTTATGGCCCAGTTTCCGGAAGAAGGGGATCATGCTCTAGTATGTCACCGTACTTGTCAGAATTCATGTTTCCCTCATTGAATTGTAGCTTCCCAATGCCAGCAGCACTCATGCAGTCCAACATCATGACACCCCCACCACCATGTTTAGCAGTAGACAAGACACACTTGTCTTTGTACTCCTCATCTGGTTGCCACCACACACGGTTGACAACATCTGAACCAAATAGTTTTATCTTGATCTCATCATACCACAGGACATGGTACCAGTAATCCTGGTCTTTAGTTTGAAGGTCTGCGGCAAATTGTTTGCGAGCTTTCTTGTGCATCGTCTTTAGAAGAGGCTTCCTTCGTGGACAACCATGCAAACCAACTTGGTGCAGTGAGAGGCGTACGGTCTGAGCACTGATAGGCTGACCTCCCATCCCTTCAATACCTGAAGCAATGCTGGAAGCACTTATCCATCTGTTTTTCAAAGACAATCTTTGGACGTGACGCTCAAAACGTGCACTCAGCTTCCTTGGCTGACCATGGTGAGGTCTGTTCTGAGAAGAACCTGTCCTCTTAAAGCATTGAATGGCCTTGGCCACTGTGCTGCAGCACAGTTTCAGAGTGTTGCTATCTTCTTATAGCCTATGCCATCTTTATGCAAAGCAAAAATGTGTTTTTTCAGGTCTTCTGAGAGTTGTTTGTCATGAGATGCCATGTTAACTTTCAGTGGCCTTTCACCTTCTATCTGGAAACACCTGAGACAGTGTAAAACGAACGAGCCACATGACACAGGGGAAGGAAAATGAATAATTGTGCTCAATTTGTACATTTTCACTAAGGGGTGTACTCACTTTTGTTGCCAGGGGTTCAGCTATTATTGGCCGTATTTTTAGTTATTTTGAGGGGACACTAAATTTACACTGCTAAACAAACTTTACATTGACTACTTTTCATTGTGTCAAAGAGTCATTTCTGCAGTGTTGTCCTATGAAAAGATATAAATAAATATTTGCACAAATTGGAGGGGTGTACTCACTTTTGTGACATACTGTATTTGGCACTAGATTGAGACAATAGATATGAAGCAGCTAATATTCATTTACAATGACAAGGAGATTTCAGCTGCTGTCTGGGCTTTCACTTCCTTTTTACACCTCCCTGTATTCATGTGTTCAATACTTTTTTCATTGTGTCTTTTCATTTTATTACACATAATTAAATTTTTAAGCTGATTAGTTTTGTTTTGTTTGCATATATGAATTTTGTGATTGTTACCAACATTCGGTAAACATTTAAAGTCAACAGCACTTTTAGAAATATGTTTATTGAGAGAAAATGGTGACGTGTTCAATCTTTGAATAATTCATTTAAAGACTCCTTTATTTTTTGCATTTGCGTCCAGATGACACTGGCTGAAGTGTATTACTTATAGAAAAACACACTTTCCTTTCCTTGCTATATGTATCCTGTTTGCCCCGTCTTTTTCACTTTATACTGCACACACATATTTATAACAGAATGTTTTCTTTAACTGCTGGTTGACAAACTTCTCTTGGCCCCATCTTCAAGTTCAGATGCCTTTTTTTCAGGTCAGATGAGACTGTTCATGAATTAAGAACAGCGAGTCTTGGGGTCTGTCCCCAGTGGTCTGTCCTGGCCTAGCCTCCATGTCCATTTGTGTAAGCGTGTGTGTGTGTGTGTGTGTGTGTGTGTGTGTGTGTGTGTGTGTGTGTCAGTGAGAGATATTTCATGAGCTGCCATATGCTCATGAGAAATCTCACCATGGCCCAGTCTACATTTACAGGCTGCTATAAAGCCATTTGAGAGGAACAGGGAGCAGGAAGGTCGCTGGACTGTATCTGGTATCTCTATGTGAGTGTACTAAATAAAAGGACAGGGAAATCGAGAGGTTTTAGTGCAGAACCCAGCATGTAGCTTTGCACCTGCTTAGAGTGAGTGGAGCAAGACGTAAATGAGCAGGTTGCATCAATCTCACAGTTCATCAATTCAGCTCTAAGCACATCTCCTCATCCCACTGAAAGCAACAATCCCTTCATTTCTTGCATTGCTCCAGACTTTAAAAATGGCTAGGGAACAATTTGATTCTAAAATGATGCATTTAGAAGGCAAGTCATTTATTTAGCTGCCAAATTGCATAATCACTCTATACAGATGGATGTTTAGAAGTGATAAAGTTCACTGAGTTCAGTTCAGTGTGTTTACCACACTGCTGAATGGTTCACTCAGAATCTAAGAATTCACTTGGGCTGGATTGCTTATTAGTCTTCATTTAAATGAACTGATATTGATTCTTCTAACCCAAAATTGACCTTTTAGCAGGGTTGCACAACATTGTTTCAGCATCAACATGGCAGGACGTGAGGTGTCAAATAGGGGTCACTGGCAACACAGTTGAAAATGTACCGTCACCTTGGAATTATATGGTTCTACCTGCGTTCTGAATGATTTTGAGATATTGAGCTTCAAAGTTTCCATAATTTCCAAATTTCCATAGCAACATTCCATAATGTAAATAAGTTGTCAATTAATATGTCAATGCTCAATTTTGACAAAAATGTCAGGTAGAACCTTATAATTCTAAGGTGACTGTATGCCTTTTGTGGATTAAAGGGTTAATTCACCCAAACATTACAATTCTGTCAATAACTGCTCACCCTCATGTCGTTCTAAAGATTTGTTAATCTTTTAAATACAATTTAAGATACTTTGGACAAAATCTGAGAGCTCCCCTATAGACAGCAATAGTCCTTCAAAGTTCAAAAAGGCACCAAAAAACATTTTCAAAACAGTTAATTGTGTTCAGGTCTTTCCTGTTCTTACATGGTTTATTTGGAATATTATGAAACTACAATAATATTTTTGTGTGCGGATAAAACGAATGTAATGACTTTATTCAACATTCCTCAGTGTCATTATAATGAGCATGTTCAGTGCTGCAAACCCAGGTCACCCGCAGTTGATATAGTCATGACTTTTACAGGCAAAGATATTTATATCGACATTAAAAAGTGTTTGGCAATTAGAAATTAGCAAAAATCTAGTTTGTTCAGTCTTAGTTTAAATGCTTATTTTTAAAGTTTCAAAATGATCTAAATATTGCAAATGTGCATGTCGAGAGATACATATCACAATGGTTTGCAATAAATGAGCAATTCATTTAAAAAGTAAAGTACCGCACAACTTTAGAAAGTTTTTTTTTTAGCACATTACACAATGTAGTTACATGTCAGTGCACAATCAAGTAAAACATTTCAGACATCTTAAGAAACCAAAAAGACAACAATTAAGTTTTTGTGCTTTTTTTCACATTGATAAAACTCATTCATTCATTAATTTTCTTTTCGGCTTAGTCCATTTATTATTCCGGGGTCGCCACAGCGGAATGAACCGCCGACTTATTCAGCATTTGTTTTGCGCAGCGGATGCCCTACTAGCTGCAACCCATCTCTGGGAAACATCCCTACACACTCACTCTCAAACACACACTATGGACAATTTAGCTCACCCAATTCACCTATACCGCATGTCTTTGGACTGTGGGGGAAACCGGAGCACCCGGAGGAAACCCACGCAACCACGGGGAGAACATGCAAACTCCACACAGAAATGCCGACTGACCCAGCCGAGGCTCGAACCAGCGACCTTCTTGCTGTGAGGCGATCGTGCTACCCACTAGGCCACCGTGGCGCCCTCATTGATAAAACTATACGAATTTGAAAAAAAAAACAGTTGGTAATATGTTTATTTTTGTCCGTTTACATTTTGAAAATGTCTTATAGGCTGAATTTAGAATTATTATAAAAATCAAGATAAAATATTGTATTGCATATCGCATTATTATATTTAGCATCCTATATTGCACTATTCTTCAATATCGCACAGCAACTATGAATTGGAGTATAAACTTCTCATCAAAAATATGATGCAACTGCATTATGTGCAAATTTTTTCCTTCACTTTTTTCAATTGGTGAAGTTTGTTCCTCGGCGCTGTCGCCTCTGGCTTCAGTTTCAATATACTGAAACGTCTATGTTAAGCTGCTTTGACACAATCTACATTGTAAAAGCGCTATAGAAATAAACCTGAATTTAATTGTATTAATGTTTGAGTGTTGATCATTCATTCATGCATCCATTCATTGTCTTTTCAGATTAGTCCCATTATTAATCTAGGGTTGCCACAGCGGAATGAACCAGCTCGTTTTACACAGCGGATGCCCTTCCAGCTGCAACCCAACACTGGGAAACATCCATACACACTCATTCACACTGATACACTACGGACAATTTAGCTTACCCAATTCACCTGTACCGCATATCTTTGGACTTCTGGCGGACACCGGAGCACCCGAACGAAACCCACATGAACACAGGAGGAACATGCAAACTGCTAACTGACCCAGCCAAGGCTCGAAGCAGCGACCTTCTTGCTGTGAGGCGATCAGTTTTGATCATTATTAGAAATTCTCTCTATATAAATACATTTCCAGTTGCATTTAGTGGTTTGTTGTTCATTTTAGAAAAATGGATGTCTCGGTGTACTCAACTCTAAATATCATATTGCGTAGTAATATCAAAATGTGTAGCCAATATTGTCATAAGTGCATACTGTAGCTTTACTACATTTATATCCATTTTACTGTTAGTCTACTGGCCTATCCTATCCCCTTTTTTCTCCTCTGTTATCTAATCTTCCCCTGTTTTTCAATCCATTATGCTTTCTTGGTTTACAGCGCTGCAAGCATGTTGTATGACACTTCCATGCATCTACCTGAGCTCTGTGTATTAAAGCTCGTGCCTGTTTAGGCTCTCTGCAGCAATCCCTCAATTCAACCCAATGACCAAACAACACACAGAGAGCCCAACCACTGGGGAGATGCTAACAAACTCCAGCTCTGTTCAGGGGGTTTCTCTTTAATTCATTGTGGGAAAGCTCTCCCTTGAGAACAGGTGCCAGTGTCAGCCGACTGGAGCTGAAGGTGCCAGAGGTCATTACTAGCTGCTTTATTGTCTATAGCAGTTTGAGATGCGACTTGTGGCGTGTGCTGCTGAATAAAGGTTATGGCCAGGGGTCAGATGACATGGACTGCTGCTCTGTGGCTCCACTGGGCAACTAATGAACTGTCTGTAGCACTCAAATGCCTGCTGTCTCGAGAGAGTGCATTACGTGTGCATTTAGTGGGGCAGGTTTAAGTGCTTGGGTTCATTTCTTCCTTGTGTGTATTTATGGATTGGAAAAAGGGCATGAGGGAAGTGACAGAAAGGACTGATCATAAAAGAGCATCCTTGAGAGTAAGTTCTGATTTTTAAAATTAAGTTACAGAGAGCATTACATGTGTCCTGTCCACATGGGGTATTTTCAAAACTACAGTTTTCTTCTATGTAGTTTGGCTGTTTGTTTACATGAAAATGCAGACATAGGCTCATTCTGAAAACGTATCCCTATATACATTTCTGAAAACGAATGCTATGGGCTGGTTTGTCCAGTGGCTCACCGCGTACACCAGCGGACGCGTGACGTGGGGCGGAGTTGACCATGACGACGGGGTTCGAGTCTGGCAAAGAACAGTTGCCGAAAGCAGGGAAGACGAAAACAAAAAGCAAAAAAAGTAAAATAAATAAATAAACAAGTAAATAACGAGGTGAGAATGTGGTAAAATCTGAAAATGTAGTTAAAAATCAGGCGGCTTTTTCTTTTTCTGGATTGATTTTGAAAACACTGTCGGTTGGGCTTAGGGAAGTTGGACAGCGGCCTCTGATGGATTTACTTGAGCAGAGCAGGTGTGAAAGGCACTTACGAGATAAATTTGAGATCGCAAACAGTGTACATGAAGGCCTCTGGTGGATTTACGAGAGAAGAGCAGGCGCGGAAGGCACTCGCGAGATAAATTTGAGATCTAAAAAAACATACAGAGCGGCCTCTAGTGGATTTGCAAAAACCAAAACTGCAAAAAAAAAACCTCCTGGCATGTATTTGTGCTCTCCAGAAATGTATATAGGGGTATGTTTTCAGAATGAGCCTGGGTTGAAAAATTCAGTATCAGGTGACTGAAACCAAAACTTTTTGAAAACTCCGGCCAGGGTGAAGGTTTTCCAAAACTCCAGATACACTCAAAATAATGTTTGTTCAAATGAGCTGAAGCAACACAATTCTTGATTTATTTTTTTATTTTATTTTTTTTGGGGTGGACAACTTAATTGTTTTATGTTTAATCCACTTCAATTTTTAAAAACTAATATGCTAACTTATTTCCTTCAGCAGCATTTTTTTTTTTTTTTTTACAGTGTACAGTTTGTTCGTGTGACCCCTACAACGACATTTTTTGCCTGATATTGTCAGCATGCATTCTGTTTTCTCCTTTCTGATTGGCCAACATGGCTAGGTTCATACCAAATGTGGAAGACACCATTGAGGCAAATTATTAGGAACAGTTTTGGCATACTGTACATGTTGTGTATTCTGTGTCATTTGGAGAGTGGGACAGGAATATGGCTGTAATCTCACAGTAGCATTAACTTGTTTGCCATGTACTTTCACAATTACTTTATTATCTCGGATTTGTTGTGAATCCAGAATAAAAGGATTTATCAGCACTCATTGGTTCTGCGTGCTCTTAACATTAATCACAGAGCGTGTTTTTTTGCACTTCTATATGGACTTTTTTTTTTTTTTTTTTTTTTTAAGGTGGGGGAAATTTTATATGTTTACCATAAATATATATATTTAAATAATTAATGAAATAAATAAATAGTTAATTTATGACTCACAATTTACTCACCCTGACATGGTTCTAAATCTTTTGAGATTTATTTATTAATTAATTTATTTGTTTATTTATTTATTTATTTATTTATTACACAAAATAAGATATTTGGAAGAATGTTAGAAACCGTTAACCATTGGCCTCCATGGTATGACAAAAAATAAAAGCTATGGATGTCAATGGTTTCCAACGTTCTTTAAAATATCATATTTTTGTGTTCAACAGAACAAAAAAAAAAAAACTCAAACAGGTTTGTGACACATGAAGGGTGAGTAAATGATGACAGAATTATTAATTTTGGGTGAACTATCCCTCTTAAGTGCTTGAGTTTATTTCGTTTTTGCTTGTGTATTTATATGAACTGGAAAAAGGCCACGAGGGAAGTGACAGCAGTGATTAATCATAAAAATAGCATGATTTCATAAAGTGTTTAATTTCTAATTCTCTAATTTAATTGCAGGTTAAGCGCTTAGGTTTATTTCTTTCTCGTGTGTGTTTATATGAAACTGCAAAGGGAATTGACAGATCATAAAAAATGGCTTGATTACCTTTAATTTTTGATCCTCTAGTTTAAATTGCAGAGTGCATGTGCATTTAGTGGCCCCTTTTTAGGTGTTCGAGTTGATTTCTTTTTCATATGTGTATTCATATATAAATATGAATAGGGAAATGCCATTGAGGGACGTGACGGCTGTAATTAATCATAAAAAATAGCATGGTTGCTTAAAACATCTAATTCTTTAATTTAGTTATATGCAGTAAACACTATACTTTGACGGCAAGGTAATGAAATTCAGACAGAAACAATCCGTTTGACTGATAATCTGATAAAAATGTGTATTTGTATGTTAGCACAGCTAGTCCTTGCAGTCTGAATGACCCACATGCTCATGTCTCTTTTGAATAAGATTAACATTACACTTTTACTTGTCGAAGGTTTCTACATTCATCTCTTCTATTCTGACCTTTTAAAGCTGCTTTTAGAATTCCCCATTCATAGTCTGACTTCTATGTATCACTCGCCTTAACGTATAAGTTGCGAAGTCACGACTTGTGCCAGATATGTCCTTGCGTTTATTGTTTTATATATTTCTTTCTTCCCCCTCATCTTCCCTTATACTGCCTTTGAGTGTTCTTTCTTTCCCCTTATTTAGCCCTTTTTGCACCCATGTTGCACATTTCTTCGGCACTGAACCCTTTAGCACACAGCTATCAAACTACCAAGCAGGGATGTTTGAATCATGGGTAACGAGCAGCCAAAGAGCTGCTATTTATAGCACCTGCCCCAGAGCCTTGGAACAGCATGTCAGAGTAACGTAAACCTATTAATCTTTTTCTTTGCTAGTTTAACTCCTGTACATCTCCATGCTTCCTGTGGCATTGAAATAGTCACGGATACAGAGTTTGAGTGTGTTATGGCACGTTCACATTGGAACTTTAACTGTACTGGCGTCCACATTTATGCATGATAATGTTCTATTTATTGTAAGTGCTACTTGTAAGAGTAGAATATACGTTTAAACAATTTCCCAAAGCTCAAACTAAAATGATAATGTGTATGCTTATGAATAGATATGGTTTTTAATGATGTGCTACTTGCATGACATGTGAAAATACAATCTACCTGCTTACACTGCAGACACACGGGCACGGATCCAATTCATATAGGATACATTTCCACATATGAACAAGGCCTGAATCTGATTTGAGTCCATGTCGTTTTTTCCTGCTTACAGGTACATAAGCCATATCCGATCTGTGCCACATGGGAGAAAAAAATCTGAATTGAGCCACTTGAACCATGAAGTGTAAATGCAGCCTTAGAATTAAAGCAAGCAACTAATGATTTGTTCAGATTCAAAGACACACGTTCTGCTCATGGTTTTGTTTGGAACTAAAGGCCTGTCGCAATAATCAATATATTGACCTATTGTGCAATAAATGAAAATGACCTCAATGGTTTTTGGCAACTCAATATATATTGTCTGTCGTGTTTGCATAAAGGTTTATGCCTTAAAATTTGAGCAGATTATGTAGTTTCTGTCATCTAATTTAATCTCTGTTGCAGGTGGCAGCAAGTTCAGAGAATTATTTTTAACCTACAGGTCAAGAAAAGGTGAATTTTTACATTTTTCCAGAAAATTTCCGGTTTTGAAGAGGTGTCAAAGTAAACTAAAGTAACTCAAATCTGCAGTTCAAGTTTTGAGTAATAACATTAAAGCCAAAAGGAATTTATGCCAATGCAAATCCTGTTATAGAATCCTTATATAAACAGGCATAAATTGGTTTTAATATGACAATAATATGGGCGACATGGTGGTGCAGTAGGTAGTGCTGTTGCCTCACAGCAAGAAGGTCGCTGGTTCGAGCCTCGGCTGCATCAGTTGGCATTTCTGTGTGGAGTTTGCATGTTCTTCCCATGTTCGCGTGGGTTTCCTCCGTGTGCTCCGGTTTCCCCCACAAGTTGGGTAAACTAAAATTGTCCGTAGTATATGTATGTGTGTGAATGAGAATGTATAGATGTTTACCAGAGATGGGTTGCAGCCGGGAGGGCATCCGCTGCGTAAAACAAATGCTGGATAAGTTGGTGGTTCATTCCGCTGTGGCGACGGCAGATTAATAAAGGGACTGAGCCAAAAAGAAAATGAATGAATGAATGAATGAATGACATTAATATGACTTATCGCAGTAATTTCTATGTCAATATACTGTATCACACAACAGAAATGACTTATCGTGACAGGCCTATTTGGAACCATTTTTGTTGTCTACAACAGTTTAAGATCAGCTAATGAAAAGTAAATTCACAAACTCTTAAACTGATATTTATGATATTGAAAATAAATATCATAACAGTTGTGATTGTGCTGGTAATTGGAAAAACAGCACTCTTGCTTGTATTGTATTACTTAACTATATAATCATACAAAGAACAAAAAAAACACACAGAGGCTTATTTTTATTTATATATTTTTTTCTGTCATTGATTAGTGGTATAAATAAATTCTAATGTTTCATCACACATTGAATGCTTTTTGAAATCATGGCATGTTTTTGCTTTTGCCCAGTGCATAACACTTCATAATGTCAGCTTGCATGTCATAAAAAATTACGATATTATCATAGACAATAAATATTGCACATTTCCGCTCCTAAAGTGGTGTGTAATGTTCAAGACTGGACTAATAATGCTGAAATTACACTTTGAATCATGTGAATAAATTATAGTTGAGTATTTATTCACACAGAAAATAGTTATTCTTGCAACTTTTGGGAAAAACAGATGAAAACTGCTGTTAATTACTCATCATCATGTCATTCCAAACCCGTAAGACATTCAATCATCTTCAAATTGTGATATGTTGAAGGTTTTACGGGTTTGGAATGACATGAGGGTGAGTAATTAAAAACAGATTCTTAATTTATTGTGTGAACTATCCCTTTAAGGTTGAGAAGGATCTGATTGACTTTCATTGAATCTTACCAGTGTTGATAAAGTATACGATATATTGTCATCGATATAAAAACATTTTAGCATCTGTTACCAAGCCCCAGCTTTTTCCATCTATACTATTTTACCACTGATTAGCTAAATGATGTTTTCTCAGCACATAAATCACTATAATCTTATGCACACTCTGCCTCTTTTTTTATTCAGACACCTTTCTCTCATCCTCTTTAATCCTTTCAACCGAGAGTCTATTAGTTTAAACGGCACTTGAGAGGCACACTGGGAAATATTTTATCCCATAATGTGCAAAGAATTGCATCCCAGTGGAAACAGAGTAAAAACAACTTTTCTTTTATCTGAAGAATAGCTTAAATACTTTCCCATTAGAATTAGCTGATGTGCACTTAAATTCATATAACAGTATTTTATAGTATTTATTGCCGTGATCAATGATGATTATTCATCCACTGTATCCACTGAGTGACTTTGGAAGTCCAATATCTTTAGAGAAGAGCACAATCATTCCTAGTTGTTATTAAAAATAAATAAAATAATATACAGGTTGTCGGGAGCACACATATATTATATTATTTGTTTTAATTCTACTGGAAGTTAGAGGGCACTATTACACATAAACTGCACATCTGTGTCACAAAAGAATGTTGAAAAATAAGATATAATAAATATACAGTACTAGTGTTACACAGTATGGTTTATCTGTGTTCTTCAAACAATCCTACACTGTAAAACCTAACAGTCAACTTTATCAAATTTAATGAGTATAGTTAACTCAAAATCTACAGAAAGTTAATTCTACTCATTTGAAAAGAGTTTTGAACTCAATGTTGAAGATGAGTTTTTTTATTTATTTATTTTTTTTTTTATTTTACTCAAATGGTTTGTAGCAATTGGTTTCCTCAAACTGTTTTGAGTTGCCTTAACTTATCAGGTTTTACAGTACTCAAATTACTTCCTTTACTCAACTGGATTAAGTTCACAGTGTTCGTTAGGATTCGTTTTTGAACTTAAATGGTTTGTTGCAATCAGTTTCCTCAAATGGTTTGAGTGACCTTAACTTATTGGGTTTTACAGTGTAGGTATTTGTACAGGCGTTAAGTGTCACGGTCAGTGGATGGGGAAAGGAGCAAGAACTCAAGTGCATGTAAATGATGGGTTTATTAATAAAAAATAAAACAAAAATCATCCTGAGGGGGAAAAAAACATACTCTAAAATACAAAAAAAACAGACTTGGCAGGGAAGCTCTGAACAAAACATGACAGGAACATGAACTAATAATGGAATAACAAGTGTGGCACTGGACAACAGACAAGAGAGCACATGACACAAAGGCAACACAAGCCATGTGCTCACAAGAAAACGATTTGTATTTTTTATGATTTGTTCTCTGACACAACCATGCCTGGTCAAAAAAACAATGTCATGTCAAACGCTGGACTGATATTATGGAGTAAATTTCCCAGAAAATCAGTTTGTAAACAGGACATGTGCACGTACTATAAACACAGGCCAGGTGCAACAAACAACGGCAACACAAACAGAACGCTAAACCCCTTACTGTGCACTCATACATCATAACAAACACACCAGGACAAGAGCGTTCATCCGAGCACACCTGGACCCCGCACACCCACATTAAGTGGGAGCGCACACGGCCCCGAGTGCAACCAAGGCGGTGCTCATACAAAGACAAAGACAATGACAGGAAATATGAGTGCTCGACCTGAGAAAATTCAAGCCGAGCACAACATACTAGACAAGACAGGACTAGTGTCAAGACTTTGCCACCAAAACGAGAATTAACAAGACCGAAGTGGCAGAATCCTGAGATAAAATGTATTTATTTTACAATGCTAATCGACGGGTGTCATGGTGGCGCAGTGAGTAGCACAAACAGCAAGAAGGTCGTTGGTTCAAGCCTCAGCTGGGTCAGTTGGCATTTCTGTGTGGAGTTTGCATGCTCTTCCCGTGTTCGCATGGGTTTCCTCAGGGTTCTCCATGTTCCCCCACAAGTCCAAAGATGTGCTATAGGTGAATTGGGTAGGCTAAACTGTCCGTAGTGTATGTGTGTGAATGGGTGTGTATGGTGTTTCCCAGTGATGGGTTGCCCCTGGAAGGGCGTCCACTGCTTAAAACAAATGCTGGATAAGTTGGGCGGTTAATTCCGCTGTGGCGACCACAGATTAATAAAGGGACTAAGCTGCTTAGAAAATGAATAAATGCTAATTGACATTTATTACTATAAAATAGTATGATTTCTTCTGTGATACGAAACCATAACTGGTCATAAAAAACGAAGTCATTTTAAACACTAGACTGAAATAAGGAAGCAAATTTAGAGTAAATACCACCGGGTTTGTAAACAGATTAATACATGCTGCTGTTGTAAATTTATTTATTTCACAGATTTTATTTATTTTTTGTTTTGTCACAATGTACAGACTTCATCATGCTAATTCAGATTTCATAGACAGGTTAAAAATAGTTGGTTTTATCATTATTATCCCGGGATGACTGACTACGTTTATATAGACATCAGTCATCAATTTATTTGCATTAATCTGAATAAGACACTAAAATGATTAAGGCGTTTTACATGTTATAGCACATAGATTGATTAATGTCATTGCATCATCTCGTTACCCAGCGTTTCATCCTGATTTTCATGTAACTTTGGTTGTAATTTTGACTTTAACTGCAGTTCGGCAGTTTCAGTTTCATTCAGGAACATTTTATTCATGCCCCCTTGTTAAACTGAAGTATTGGATGTGAGTATGAAGTACCTAGGACTTATAGAAGAGAGTTGTTTTAATAGACTTTAATACCACATGCCGAATGGGGAAACACTCTCTGTATTGCACCGTGCAGGTGGCTGGTCATTTACTGACTCGGTAGGTGCAGAGAATAGTGTCGAACAGCTGTGTTTGAATAAAAAATCCTGTCGCAAAACTGTGAAAAGTCCTACAGGATGCTGTAATGGTTGATTAAGTTGTTTACATGTCTGTACTGCACTTCAATAATGCAACTAAAATCTGCATACTCCACATGTCTTAATTCTATTTCTGTTTAGTTTGATTATTACCTTAATCAGATTAAATTAATAAAAAATCACTGTTTACATTGTAGACTCTTAATCAGAGTGTTGTCTTAATCGGATTAAAATCGGATTATTGGTGGCCATGTAAACATACTCATTGTGGAGAGAATTTGTACTAGCGCTGTATATCTCAAACGTTAAAAAATACCACCCATCCTTGCTTCGTCCAGGTTGATAGTGGAGCTCTGGGAGGCTTGTGCGATGATGTCATGCCGCCTTCAGGATGATGTGGCGGATCAGGCTCCTGCGAGGCGCTGACAGCTCATCCTGTAGTTATGCCACACTCGCTGCTCGATGTGCAGTGCCACGGCGAGCGTCTGAGCAGATCAGAGCGGCTCGTAGGGGGATGGCGAGGGTTTCACAGCTGCTGTACACCACTCAGAATTCCTCGCAGAATTCCACCGGCTCCTCCGCCATTCACGTTTGTTCAACTCTGGCAGGCGCTGGGAATCTTGGCGAAGTTGCAGTTTCAGGTGCCAGCATTTGCATGGGGATCAGGAAGGAAATTCTTTGTAAAAGGGGGATGATGGTATATGGCTGAGGGCTGTAGTGTGCAGTTTCAGGGTTGAGTCTGAAAACTTTGTTGAATGGAAAAATACAAATGTAAAACTTGAGATCTGTAGTCAGTGGGTATAAAGAAAGAAAAAAAATGTTTCTATATAATCAGTATGATTTTTTTTACTAAAGTATTTTAAATATTAATAAATGTATTAAGCAAGGATGTATTAATAAAATGTTACATATACATATATCATTTTAGAATGTTATCTGTAGGCCTGTCACAATATCTATTTTTTGTTGTACAATATATTGCACCAAAATATATCACGATAAACGATATTGTTGACATTTTAGGACCATTTTAGGCCACTCATTATATAATGCCAGAGTGGCAATATAAACAAGTTAAATAAAAAGTTAAACTAAAGAACACATAATTATTTCGTTATTAACAATATTTATTTCAATTTAGTCATTTTAATAATTTATTGATTAGGCATTGGAATGTGAAAATGCATATCCAAAACAAATAATAATAAATGTTAAAAAAGAAGAAGAAGAAAAAAAAGCAAGGTAAAAAGTAACAGAGGCTGCAATATCTGCTCCTAGATCTGTTTTCAGTTGTCAGGCATCCACATCAAAATATACTTTAGTCGTTTATTGTAAATACTATAGTGTTTTTAACCATATCGACACTGAAAGGTTGTGCAATCAGCTAAAATGTTGCAAGAATTGTTTTTATGTATTGGCGATATATATTGCATCACCAAAAGTTATTGAGGTCATGTCCATGTATTGTGCGATAAGTCGATATATTGATTATTGTGACAGGCCTAGTTATCTGAGGACAGACAATAGCTTAGATTAGGGCTTCTCTATATTGGAAAACAACTGACATGGCAAAATGTTCTTTTACTGCGATATATATTGCGATATGAATACAATACAAAGAGATGTTCAAGTCATCTGTTGAAAAAGAATGCATCATTTTAGATTGGGATGATTTTATAGGGAGCCTAAAATTTACAGTTAAAAAAAAAACACAAGCAAAGTTGATTACGGATTACAGAGCAAGTATACAAATTAAATGAGCAATGACAGTATGACAATGAGCCGAACAGTATTCAGCAACATAAATGCCAATATCACTGTATAATGAAAAAATAACAGTATCATTTTCTTTGAGTAAATATTTATATAAATGTACAATTAATCCTTAAGTGACAAAAATTTAATTTATTGTGCCCAAATGCATTAAATTAGCTTGAAACTCTATGTCACAGGGCTTAAAAGCAATCACAAATACTTAACTTTCACTCTAAGGTTAAACTTTGAAATGATGCCACTTTGTTGTAACCTGTAATGTCTGGTTAATTATAAACACAACATGACTATTTCACACTTGCACATTGCGATATCGATGCTGAAACAATATATTGTGCTGCCCTAGCTAAGATGTTTAAAAGTTAATAAAATTCAAT
>CAIGQQ010033467.1:2073141-2095257 GCA_903798035.1 Danio albolineatus
TTTTATTTTATTTTATTTTATTTTATTTTATTTTATTTTATTTTATTAGATTAAAAGCATATTTATATTATTTTATCATTTATTTTTTCATTTTATTTTATCAAGATTTTTTTTTATTAAGATTTTATTTTAATAGATTTTATTTTATTAAGATTTTCTTTATTTTTTTATTAGGATTTTTTATTTTATTTTATTTCATTTATTCATTTATTTATTTATTTATTTATGTTTAGTTTAGTTTAGCTTAGCTTAGCTTAGCTTAGCTTAGCTTAGCTTAGCTTAGTTTAGTTTAGCTTAACTTAGCTTAGCTTAGCTTAGCTTAGTTTAGTTTAGTTTAGTTAAGAGAGTGTGAAGAAATAAAACAAGAGACTGAACAAAAGAGGCGAGGAAGAGACTTATATGGTTGACTGCACCCTGGATTTTTTCGTTTTTTTTTTCTTTGTATTTTGTTTTCAATACTACTGAAGAAATATACAAGTATACATCTCCTAATAAAAAAATTAAATAAAATAATTTTAAAATAAAATAAAATAAAAAATCTTAATAAAAAATGAAAAAAAAAATTAATAAAATAAAATCTTAATAAAATAAAATGAAAAAAATTATAATGCTTATATATATGCTTAGTCTTTAAATTCAGTCATAATTTCAACAAAATTTCAGACCAATCCATTTATTATCTGAAGAGAACTTCAAGAAACGTATACTTTTCCTCAGTCTACAGCATTGAAAACAAAATATGAAAAAAAAAAAACAATCTGAGTCATTTGGCGAAATAATTTTTTCAGGGTGCATTCAGCCATATAAGTCTCTTCCTTGCCTCTTTTGTTCACTCTCTTGTTTTATTTCTTCGCCCTCCTCCATTATAAAAGCTAGATGAGCTTGCGGCCACAAAAACGTTAATTGCCTCTCATACATAAAGCTTCAATCTCGGATTTAATAGACCACTGGATCCTTCACATGAATCCTGCCTGCGACGCCAGAAAACCCTCTGGTGCTGCTTCTCTTTGCATAATCTTAACGGGCAAAGCCTTCGCTATACGTCCCTGTAGCTGCAGAGACGTCACTCAGTTTATTCTCCTTTTTCATTTCTCCACAGCAGTCGGCAAACTTGAATCCCCACTCTCCTCGTAAACGACACAGGAGCAGGCATTTACATAGCCCATTAGGAGCGGCACCGAACGACAAGAGTCCGTGCTGTTTAATGGAAAACATTCTATTGTAAATGAATGTTTTATGGAGAGGATGCTGTTGACATGCTGTGGCGACTCTGTGCTGCTGTGAAGTGCATTACTCATGTGAGGCTTTACTTTCTCTGACGGCAGATTAGATAGTGACCTGTCAGAAATGTTCACTTTATGTGATAGTGATGTCTTTGATCAAGCTTCTCTTTTTTTTCCCCCCGATGTTTACGTGTGTTAGTACTATATGTTTGGAATGGGTGGCTCAGTGGTTCATTCATTCATTCATTTTCTTTTCGGCTTAGTCCCTTTATTAATCCGGGGTCACCACAGCGGAATGAACCGCCAACTTATCCAGCATTTGTTTTACGCAGCGGATGCCCTTCCAGCCACAACCCATCTCTGGGAAACACATCCATACCTTCTCATTCACACACATACACTACGGACAATTTAGCTTACCCGATTCACCTGTACCGCATGTCTTTGGACTGTGGGGGAAACCGGAGCACCCGGAGGAAACCCACGCAACCACGGGGAGAACATGCAAACTCCACACAGAAATGCCAACTGGCCCAGCCGGGGATCGAACCAGCGACCTTCTTGCTGTGAGGCAAACGTGCTAACCACTCGGCCACCGTGGCGCCCCGGCTCAGTGGTTAACACAGTAAAGGTCGCTGGTTCGAGTCCCAGCTGGACCAGTTGACATTTCTTTGTAGAGTTTGCATGTTCTCCCCATGTTCGTGTGGGTTTCCTCTGCGTGCTCTGGCTTCCCCCACAGTCCAAAGACATGCGCTATTGGTGAATTGAATAAACTAAATTGGCCATCAATGTGTATGGATGAGTTTATGGGTGTTTCCGAATGCTGCGTTGCGGCTGGAAGGGCATCTGTTGCATTAGACGTATGCTGAATAGTTGGCGGTTCATTCCACTGTGGTGATCCCTGATAAATAAGGGACTAAGCCAAAGAATAATGAATGAATGAATGAATGTTTGGAATAGTATTTCCTGTCAAACATGTACTTGAAGTGTGGCCCCTGCTTTGTGTTAAGATAAAATCTAATGTTAATCTAATATATAATGTAATATTGTAAATAATGTTTGCTTTTTCTCCGTGTTGGACTAAAAAAAAAATCATGCTTGTTTGTCAGAAAAAAAAAATGTGTCGCACCAGAATTTTGACAGGTTTTTTTTTTCCCTCTTCGGTTTCACCTAAAACTGTTTGAGATAGATTTGTTTTTCTTTTTTCCCACACTCAATATTTTTTTTTTATAGGCTTTAGCTGCTCCCTAAAACACTGAATTGTTTACTGGAAACTAAACTAAAATGAAATAAAATGAAATGAGATCAATTGAAATAAGATGTGATTAAATTAAATCAAATGAGGTTAAATTAAATTGAATGACATTAAATTATAAATTCAAATAAATATTTCATTTAAAATAAAAAAAAATATTCAATTAAATTTTAATTAAATTATAAATTCAAATAAATATTTTTCATTTATTCATTTTCTTTTCAGCTTAACCCCTTTCTTAATGTGTGGTCACCACAGCAGAATGAATCGCCAATTTTATTCAGCATATGTTTTATGCAGTGGATGCCCTTCCAGCTGCAACCCATCACTGGGAAACATCTATACACACCCATTCAAACACATACAGCACGACCAATTTAGTTTATTCAATTTACTGACCCAGCCGAGGCTCGAACCAGCGACCTTCTTGCTGTGTGACGCCCCATGATGTTCATTCATTCATTCATTTTCTTTTCGGCTTAGTCCCTTTATTAATCCGGGGTCGCCACAGCGGATTGAACCGCCAACTTATCCAGCATTTGTTTTACGCAGCGGATGCCCTTCCAGCCACAACCCATCTCTGGGAAAGCCCCATGATGTATTTATTATAAATAAAAATCACCACAAGTGAAGTCAGTCCTATTTTTTTTTTTTTTTTTTTACTTTTTTATTAAAAAAATATATATTTTGGGAAATGTTTCACAGGCACTACATAACTGGTTGTTCCTGAGCAAAGTTGTTTGTAGACTGTTGTATGTAATCAGCATTGTGCAATGTTGTGGAAAAGAAGTACAGTAGTTGAATTCAAGTCACCCGATGTGACCAAACGGCTGGCTCTGAGCATGTCTTCCATCCCTCATCACTTTACAATATCTGGCCCATGTCCAGTGCAACATTAGTAGGCCTGTATGGAACCCACTTCCTTGCATAGATCGCGTTATGCTTGAGAAGTTAAATCTGTGATATTGGACCTCACAAAAGAAAATCCTTTTGTAAGAGAGTCAAATCAAAGCACTATATAGTAGTTAAAACTAAAGTGCCACTAGCATTATTTTCATATTTCAATTTAACCAATAGCATTAACCAATAGCAATAAAAAGAAATTGTTTCTCTAACTGATACATTTCACCAAGTAGTATAGACTTTGGCTAGACTACATTGCGATATGTACAGTATGTATACTTAAATGTACTTAGTGTACTTAAATGTATAGTTCACCCCCAAATGAAAATTTGCTCACCATTTACTCTGCCTTAAAATGCCTCTTACAGTATGTGTACTTAAATGTGCTTATAGTGTACTTAAATGGATAGTTCACCCCAAAATGAAAATGTACTCATCATTTACTTTCCCTTAAATTGCCCCCTAGAGTATGCGCTCTTACTTATAGTGTACTTACTGTAAATGGATAGTTCATTCCAAAATGAAAATGTACTCACCATTTACTCTCCCTTAAGTTGCCCCTTGGAGTATGCTAACTTAAATTAACTTATAGTGTACTTAAATGGATAATTTACACCAAAATCTAAATTTACTCATCATTTACTCTCCCTTAAATTGCCCCGTAGAGTATGTGCTCTTACTTAAAGTGTATTTAAATGGATGGTTCACCCCAAAATGACAATTTACTCAATATTTACTCTCCCTTAAGTTGCCCATTGGGATATTTTTACTTAAATGTACAGTACTAATAATACTTAAATGGATAATTTACCCCAAAATTAAAATGTGCTCAACATTTACTTTCCCTTAAATTGCCCCTTAGAGTATGTTTACTTAAATTAACTTATAGTGTACTTAAATGAATAATTTACCCCAAAATTTAAATTTACTCATTATTTACTCTCCCTTAAATTGCCCCGTAGAGTATGTGTACTTAAATGTACTTATAGTGTATTTAAATGGATAGTTCACCCCAAAATGAAAATGTACTCACCATTTACTCTCCCTTAAATTGCCCTCTACAGTATGTGCACTTAAATGTACTTATAGTGTACTTAAAAGAATAGTTCACCCCAAAATGAAAATTTGTTCATCGTTTACTCTCTCTTAAATTTTGAAAATCGTTAGAATCCTGTATCAGTTGACGTCCATAGTAGAAAAACAAATACTATGGAAGTCACAGGTTTTCAGCATTTTTCAAAATAACCTAACTATTTCTAAAGAAAGTGCTGGGTTATACTGTATATGGTTACTATCATGGTTAATGTTAGGTTCAGTGATGTGTTTGGGGATAAAATCTAGTTATTACCCAGTTTATGTCATACAAGTATTTAGTATGTACATGTGAAACAGGACTCGGCTGGACTTGTATGGCCCACAAGCTACTGTTTGGCTCTTAGTTTGAAGGTTACCGTCTAACCTGTTTTTTTTTTCTTTCTCTCATCTATTTATCTATTTATTTTAAAGAAAAGTGTTGCATCATTTCCCATTCATTATTCCTTTCAAATCTTTCAAACAGAGATCTTCGAGTTACAATTGAATTTCTCATCAAACATTCCTTTGCATTTCGTCATTCTTTGAGTTTGTGTCCTTCATGCTGTTCCTGCGTGAAGAACGAGGAGGAGAAAGTTTGAGCATCCTGAGCGGAGAGAACAACTGCAGCTGTTTGGGATTTAGGCGTAGTGGCCTTCCCTATGGAGCAGGATTACTTGGAGAAACTACCTCAGGGACCCTATATAGTGAGCTAGATAGTGGCATGGCACTGATGGATGAGAGCGTGCACACGTGAGCGCGTCAGTTTGTTGACTCTGTGTGCTTGTATGTGTCTGTTTTGCATGCAAGTGGATGGACTGATGCGAGCAGCTGTTGACCTTGCGTTTGGCGCCAGAAAAGTGTACAGTACATTCTAGGGCTGCACAATATATTGTTTCAGCATCGATATTGCAATGTGCACATCCGGAATAGTAAAAATGCAGGATGTGCAATGTTGAGGTTGCAGTTGACCAGGCACCTGTTCAAATGCATGTGATTTGGGGAGTTTGTCATTTGCATGTGTTTTAAAGGCATTGACTGTATTAAATTTCAAGCAAGTTTAATGCATTAGGGCTCACGTAATTATGTTTTTCTGATTTATTTGATTATAATAAAAAAGATTCATCATCTTTTATAAAAGATTATACTTATATACAATGAATTATAAAAGATTTGTTATATATTTGTACAGTGAAGACTATACTGTATTATTTTACAGTTGAGGATTCATTTTTTGTATTCATTTATGTGGACGAAAACCAAAAACAAAAATGCTTTGTAACACCGACTTTTTTTAAAATTAAATAATATCAATGGAATATTGAGGTATTTTGAAATTTGACTCTGGCGCATGTAAACTAGTCGATGGTGTGCTGCGCTCTGCTTGCATATTTTTTTGCCGCGGCTACAAATCACCCTTGTGCCAAACATGCCATTGAAATTCATTTGGTGTGAAAGCCACTTTAAATCATGAAGTGACTGTGGCTGGATGCAGAGTGAAACCAGCATACTGGACACTGCTGGACAATGCAGCACAATTTAAACTTTTTTCATCTTATACCATCACCCGTTTTTCTCTATCAGCTGATAATTTTCTGTAGCAAAAAAAAAAAAAATGGTGCTATTGTATTTATCTATTGTATTTATCATTTGTTTAATAATGTGGGCATGAAGATTAACAGTTAAAATAAAAGTCTGGTTTGTCAGATGAAGAGAACACTCGGAGATTCAATAGAAATAAAAATAAAAATGCTGAAGATAGTTTGCAGTTTTATGGCAGAAGAGCTTTACGCTCTTACAGAGCTCGCTGACCAGACTTCGGACTTACAGTTACACAGCAATTATACTCTGTACACAAAACCAGCAATGCTGTCGACTAAGGTAAAATGTTTCGATTGGTTAAAACAAAGATATGCAATTCTGAGTCAAGATAGGGATGGCGGCAGGATGCTTGGGTCAGGTTGCCTGCACGCAATTAAGAGCTGATCTCAGACCTGTAAAGCTGACCCCTCGCATGCATATACACTTACAAGAGAAAAATCTGTTATAAAAACTCAACTGTGTTATCAAACGAGTTAAAAACTGTTAGAACAGCATTCAGGCTGCTATATTCTTACTACATACAAAGTCTGTCTTGCATAAAAAAGAAAACATATTTAACAGAAATAAAAATAGCAAAATCACTTTAGACAGTATTAACACATAGTAATAGTAACAGTTGTTTCCAATCATTAGGCCCTGCAGGTCCACTCAAGAGGTCTCCATGACCTACTGTATGATCTGGTTTGGTGACTCCTGAAAATAGAGTTATGACAGACAAAGAGAAGAGCAAATACACTGAACAGTCCTAAATTAAGCAGTGTGTTAACTGTATTCATGAATCAAAATCATTTCAAAGATTAAATGTTGATTCAAATATTAATATTAATAAATCAGAAAAGAGATTGAAAATGAGAAAATGAGAAAAAAAGAATAATGTGAAAAAGGATAAATGTTTCCTTGTTAGGACTTGTTTTAAAGACAGAAATCCGACCCCATCATATATATATATATATAGCTGCTGAAAATCAAAATAAATCAGTGTCAGATTTTTTTCTAGTATCGTATCCCTAGTTCATTCATGATCAGTCAGTTGCATGTGTGCAAACTTGACGCCTGCTACAGGCCCCATCAAGATCTGCATTGTTTGCATGGATTCCCTGTAAATCTTTGCCTTGCTTAAGGAGCTTTTCACAGCATAATCAATGAGTCTTAGTCATTCACATCAATAGAGCATGGTGCATATCACTTACAGATGTGCTAAGCCGGCTTTACTCCGGCTCATGAACACACTCTGCTTCAGTTTCCATTCGTGTTGGATTTTTTGAAGCAGATGCACATCCTCTTGAGAATTGTGTTGGAGCGGCCTTCTATACCTTGACGAACAGTATCTTTAACCTGCTGTTGTCTACTAGGCTCCCCCATTATATCTTAAGCACTGCTTCAAATAAGCTCACAAAATCAAACCCCATACATTTAAATTTGTTTCTCTTTCTCTTTTTGTGAAAGAATCATCTCAGTTCATTCCGAAAAGGTCACATCAGTCGCTATTTCATACTACCCTTGAAGTTATAATCTTGCAAGGTTGAAGCTCATCTCGATGATGAGTGGTTAGAGTTAACAGAGAATCGCAGCCTTTCACCCCCATGCAGCAAGTAATGAGTCAGTGCTGTGAATTTTTAAAGATGTCCAGTTGTCTTTGGGCCTCTGGGAGACAGAAGTCCACTTCTGGAGTCTGGCAGATGGTTAGAATAACATCACAATTGAGTAATGACATTCCTGTTTGTTGTCCTTGGATTAGCGCTGATTGAGACTTGTTTACCTGGCATCTCTTAGTATTACGTAGGATGGTACAACAAGGTGAATTCCATTGGCTCTAATTGTATTGTATTTACTTTGTTTCGTTTTAACATTGTAACTCTTACTTTTCAGTGTTTGTGTAACTTGAAAACCAGTTTTACTGATTGCATGTTGTTCTCTTGGATCTAATTGAGGAAATTTCACTCAACCGAAGCATGCAAGGACTGTTTTCTCATGTTTCCTTAATAAAAAAAAATCTTCGCCCCCATTTTGCAAGTATAAAGGAGGCTTAGGGTTTACAATTAACACCTGCCAGCTGCAATGTAAAAATAATCTATGGCAACGGCCAATCACTAGACAGTTTGGTAGGTTTGGTTTTGCTAATTATGTTCACTCAATTAGCTGATTTAAGTTTTATGTTTTTTAAAACTGCAGATTTAACACACACATAACATACTGTATGCATGAGTCATTGTATTTTTGAAGAATTGTGCTGAATTGTGCAACACCAGGTAGTTTCTGCCTTATTTAGAGACGACCACCTCTAAAACAACAGTTATTTTTAAACTGTTGTATTCTGTAAAAACCACATGTGGAATTTATTTTAAACACAACAAACATTAAAGGACACCTATGATTAAAATCATCTGTTTGGACAAGAACTGTGTGTAGGTATAGTGTGCCCACTGTCATATTGGGGTGATATAAAGACAGTAAGTCTCTTTTTTTTTTCATGATGTTAAAATAGGATCCAAATCCCTCCCATTTTTAGGCTCACTGCAACGTAACGTAGGAGTACGGTTTCCCTGCCCCCTGAATCGATTGACAGCCACATATTAACATGTCTCCGTAGTAACGCGTATAATCATATCAAGAAGACAGGACGTGGACAAAGCAAACTGGAATAAAAGATTTGTTCAGCTCACTTTGATCATCAATCATCATCAAATGTGATCAAGAATGAATTTTACAAGTTGAAGGTTTTTAAAGCAGTGCACGTTTGTAATGAATTACAGTGATTTTACAGTACAATTATAAATTAAGATGCTTTAATCCCCAATTGTGGACGTTAAATCAGGCTTATTTTGTACTTTGTTGAGATTGAGGCACACTCTGACAGGCAGGAACGGTGGGTGAGGAGAAACAGCATTAAAGGCACAGAAACCAAAAACAGCTACATAGAGTTAAGAGCAGAAAATTCTAATGTTCTAAGGGGTATAATAAATAATCTGATGGGTGTTTTGAGCTGAAACTTTACAGACACATTCTGGAGACACAAAAGACTCCTCTTAAATCTTGAAAAGGGGTTAAATGGGTGCGCTTTAAATAATAAGTTTAAAAGTTCCAGTTTATATTAAATTTTGCACAACATCTGGAGGAAAACGCTGATTTTCTGTCACAATCACAGATGAACAAATATTTGTTATTTTGAACTGTTAGGATTGAACCCTGGATGGGAAGCAAAATGGCTGATGGGAAACTGACGTTTTGACACAGTGTCGAGATCCCGAAGGGCAAGTGTTTTAAAACACTGCACTGAATCATCATCCCAAACACCCAGGTCATATGACTAAAGTGTTTTGAAACACCAGGTCACATGATTAAAGCAATTCAAAACACTGGTCATTTCAGAAGCGTTTCGAAACCTAGCGAATCTGCATCTGACTGACAGGGTCGAAAAAAAACCCTCCATCTCATGTAGCCTAGTGGACTGTGCATGTGCACAGAGTAACTATGCTGGGTGTTTTCGATAATGCTTCGGTCCAGTGTTTTGAAGTACTTGCACTTTAATTAATTTTGTGTTTAAATGGTACAAAAATACAGTGTGACAGTTAACAAAAAAATCAAACTTATTCACATTAAACAAACACACATGCACAATACACTGACGGCACCACACAGATCTGTGTTTACATATTTGTTAGCCAGCAATCTTACCGTGTTTGAAAATGTATGCATATTAGTGCATGGGTGCTACACTGTGACATGAACAATTGTCATTTTCTGGAAAACGCAAAGCTCTACAACAATTTTTCAATGAAATTTTGAAGAAAAGTTACCAGACATTTGCAGAACGAATCAAACAAAACTGTATCTCAAAACTGAATAAATACAGTAAATAAGCTAGTAAACCTATGCTATCTTAAAGTGCTATCTTATTTTTTCCTAAATATACTATATTTATATACAGTATATGGTCTATCAAGTAGCCAAATTGTCTGGTGAAAAAGGATTCAAACCCTGGAGGTGGTTAAACTTTTACCATTTTGCTCATGTCAGATTCTCTCCAGAAGATGACTTGAAAATCAAACTTTCTCAGTTTTACAACAAGACTAAGGTGTCCAAAGAGATTTGATGTGGATGGAACTGCAGCTTAAGGTCGTACAAATGAAAGACTGAATTCAAAGAATGTTCTGGCCCTTTCTCTGAAATGGATTGGGGATGTCGATCTACTGCATGGAGAGTCAAAATGATTGGGCAACATGTAGGTCATCTTTAGCAGCTCACAGCTGCGATTGTGGCTCTCTTGGATGGAGTCTTTCTACAGTAAGTGATGGAGGGAAAGCAGAGATAGCATTTTTCATTTTAGGAGGGAAATGGAAGGCTGAGGTGTTGCTGTTGTAACTCATTCCCCAACTGGAGACTGGTGGCCCAAGCTGTGCGTGTATGTATGTGTGAGATTGGGGCTTTAAATCTGCCTGTAGACACATCCTCTGCACCCCTCATCTTAGCCGCGTTATAGAGAACTATCATTCACTCAACACTGCCACAGCTGCTTTATTGCACTCGCTGACTGTATCCCATAGCCTGCAAATTAATCCTCCACTGAATGTGTGTGAGAGATTGATTGTTTACTCCTGAATTCACACATACTCGTCTTTGTCTCCGCTAACCATAACTCAGGCAATAAACCATATTCCAGTCCATATCAGTATTGGCCATGCACATGGGCCATGCATGCATGTAGTTAACGCATAACAATTTCATTTAACGTTGTATTTTGTGTGCATGTGAGGAAAATATATAGAATTTTGGCTGCGCTTTTCGCCTCAGATAGACTTCCATTCATACGCATACGCAAGCTTGCGCAACATGTTTCACAGTTTGCTGCGTTGAAAAGCTTGGAGCTTGGTGTATTCTGACCTACTGTATGTAATCGCATCATGTGGGTGAGTGAGACCAATCGAAGACTAAAACATGACCTCTTATTACAGAAATGTAATATACAGACCAATCGCCCGCCTTCATCAATGTCTAATCATCATATTTAATTGCATTTCTTTTTGCAGTACCGTATGACAGAATTTCACAAGCTCAAACTCTAGTGTGACTGCGGCTTATGTGGACTCATTTAATATTTGAAATATTATTAGGTTTGTGTTATTAATTATTATTTGGGTTTGAGTATTTGCTTTAGATTTTTTATTTTTTTGAACAGGGACTCTTATTTTGTTTAATGAAATATTGATTTTTGGCTGGATTTTTTGCCATTTTAAGTTGTTGGAGCCATTTTTAATTGTTTTCTTGTTTAGACTAAGGCCTGCACAGTTTAGTACCAACCCTGCTTCAATACATTTAACTGTAAATTTTCAAACAAGCCTCAAGGAGCTTGATCAGTTGTGTTTAATTAGAATTGCAACTAAACCGTGCAGAGCAGCGGCCCTCCAGGAGCTAAGTGTGACATCTGTGGACTAAGTGGACTCATTTAATTGATTGAATATTATTAGGTTTCACCATAGTTTTTCTTATCACCATAGTTTTTCTATAACTGCACCTTATAATTTATACCTGTATTCTGCACTTGCTGCTATTGCACTACTGGTTAGACCTAAATTGCATTTCGTTGCCTTGTACTTGTACATGTGTAATGACAATAAAGTTTAATCTAATCTAATCTAATCTAATTAGGTTTGTGTTATGAATTATATATATATATTTGTAAACAGAGACTCTTATTTTGTGTAATAAATAATTCATTCATTTTCTTTTCGGCTTAGTCCCTTTATTAATCCGGGGTCGCCATAGCGGAATGAACTGCCAACTTATCCAGCATTTGTTTTACGCAGCAAATGCCCTTCCAGCCACAACCCATCTCTGGGAAACACATCCAAACATTCTCATTTACACACATACACTATGGACAATTTAGCTTACCCAATTCACCTGTACCGCATGTCTTTGGACTGTGGGGGAAACCGGAGCACCCGGAGGAAACCCACGCAACCACGGGGAGAACATGCAAACTCCACACAAAAATGCCAACTGGCCCAGCCGGGGATTGAACCAGCGACCTTCTTGCTGTGAGGCGAACGTGCTACTCACTACGCCACCGTGGCGCCGTAATAAATAATAATAATAATAATAATAATAATAATATACATTTAATTTATTTTTTGGCTAGATGTTTCACCATTTTAAATAGTTTGAGTCGTTTTAATTCTGACTATCTTCGACTAAGTTGACTCATTTAATAATTTCAATATTATTAGGTTTGTGTTAATAATTATCATTTGTGTATTATTCGTGTTTGTTTATTTGCTTTATATTTTAAATATTTGGGAACATTTAAGGAAAATGTATAGCGTTTTGGTTGGATTTTTCATCATTTTAAATTAGAACTACTTTTAATTCGCTTTTCTTTTTTAGTCTTAAGTGGACTCTTAATAGTTTGAATATTATTAGGTTTGTGTTATTAATTATTATTTGTGTGTGCAAGGAATATATAGATTTTTGGCTGGATGTTTCACTATTTTTAGTTGATGGAGCTATTTTTAATTCAATTTTTTTTATTTTAGACTAAGTGAACTCAAAAGTTGGATTATTATTAGGTTTGTGTTATAAATTGTCATTTGTTTACTATATGTGTTTGAGTATTTGCTTTAAATATTAAATATTTGTGAATAGATTATATTAAATCATATTTTTTTTTAATATTTGTAATTTATTTTGTCATTGTAAGTTGCGTATTTAGCCAGGAACAGAAGTAGCCAGGAGGTACAAGCGGAAATGGATACAATTTTCAGACTTTTGTTTGTGGCTGTTTGTGCTAATAATTAGCCATCTGGTTAGTGACTTTTCACAAATGTGACACTAAATAAATACAATGATAGCTTTACTAGTTTATTATGAATGAATGAATGAATGAATAAATAAATAAATATAAATTTATCCACAACAAGTTTATAAACAAAAAAATCGGACTGGAAAATATGATTTCAGCATGTCAAAGCACTGAAGCTATTCACATCACTTGCAGACATAAAAAGTGAAAATTTTATTTTTCCTGGACTATATTTTTAAGATATTGGTTGTTGTTTAATAATATTTTCTCTCTGCACATGACCTTGGCTTCAGTATGTCAGTAGAAAAGGAAATATTTGATTTTCAAAAAACATGCACCTATGAATTATGCAAAACCCTTCCAGGGACTTAATGAAGTAAGTGTATATGAGTAAACAGTATATTTTAATTTTTATCTTGTGCTGTTATCTATTGTTTTAATCTATTTGTTTATTTCATTGTAGTTTTTTCTTTGTTTTTGTTTTGTGTTTGCTTAAAAGGATTGTTTAGCCTGCAAAAAAGTAATGAATTTCTAAACTTCCACTTCTTCCAAAGATGTGTCAGTTACTTTCTTCTCCAACACAATATAATAATTTTTGAAGAAAGTTGGTAACAGTCACTTTTGACTTTCATTGTATTTTTTTTCAAGCCAGCCAGTCAATTACTACTGGATAACTTTTTCCTGAATATCTTCTTTTGTGTTTAACAGAAATAATAGAAAAAAAAAATAATTAGAACAGGTTTTATCCACTTGGCGAGTAAAATGTTAGTCAATTTTCAGTCTGTGGTGAACTGTTTTCTGAAAGTATATTGTTCTCTATATTTTATGGTGCATTCAGAATTCATTGCAATGACTTTGTTTTTCAGGAACCTGCATTCTTTGAATTGCCTGTTTTTTCTTGGATAGACAACGGCCATTCTTGAATTGTTGTGAACTGAAGAAGTAAGACAATAAGCACAACACCTGTGTCTTTGTTCAATATATTTTGTTATGATAAAAAAAAGTTAAAAAGAGGCTGACCATATGTAGAAACAAAAACAAAAAAAGTGCAAGCTTTGTGTTAAAATCATCTCTTTTTTTGTTTTAATATGTAATGTTTATAAGTATAAGTTTGACCTACAGCGCGGGGCCTTGGCATTTTCTTAGCTTGCTTTTATTATAGGAAGAAAATTTATGATACCATTGTATTCAGAGTTTTACTGAAATTTTGCCTAAGGGCATAATCAAGTTAATCGACTTTCTCCAGTAAGAACTTTAACGATCTTAAGATGACATATACATGATTAAGCTCATTTTACAACTCCCATAGAGTTGATTCATTCATTTTCTTGTCGGCTTAGTCCCTTTATTAATCCGGGGTCGCCACAGCGGATTTAACCGCCAACTTATCCAGCATTTGTTTTACACAGCGAATGCCCTTCCAGCCGCAACCCATCTCTGGGAAACATCTATACATTCTCATTCACATACTGTACATACACTACAGACGATTTAGCTTACCAAATTCACCTGTACCACATATCTTTGGACTGTGGGGGAAACCGAAGCATCCGGAGGAAACCCACGCGAACACAGGGAGAAAATGCAAACTCCACACAGAAATGCCAACTGACCCAGCCGAGGCTACCTACTGCGTCACTGTGTCGCCCCCCATAGAGTTGAGTTTTAACATTTTTGAAGCAAAGGTTCCTTGATTTACATGCAAAATGAGAGTGTAGTTCCTAGTAGGGTTGTCACTGGAATACTGGAATTCGGTACCAATCGGTATGGAAATTTTAAAAACGTCCATTACCTGATGACCTTCACGGCCAATCATTTCTATTGAGCAAGTGAACAAAATGGCAAATCATCAGTGTTTAAGAACGTGCTCAACAGCACTCAAATGTTAGCAGGAAATTGGAGTTTTTAATATTTCAGTATCGATTGGTATCGGATGTCAGTATCGTGGCAATCCTAGTTCCTGGTTATATTCACCTAAAAACAAAAAACTTTTAATTTGTCAATCTTAGTACACAATGTTGTGATTTAAATTGATATAGAACAGCAAGAGCGATTTAAGTAATGCTTCATTTATTGTTTAATTGTCATAATGTGAATTTATTTACCTTTGCCTTTATATAAGCTGTTTCACTTTAAGAAAGGTTTTCCTATGATGCTTAGCGCTACTAAAAGCGCGCCTGTAACCATTGGCAACTGACTCAGTGTGAGAGTGTGTGTTCGGAGTTCGCTCCTGTTTCAGTATACAGCAACCAACTTCAGTCAACAGTTCATTTTCGTTTTAAAACAAGGTTTCCAGTCGTCATTATTGCTGCTAAAAGGAAAAGACAGAACACACAATGTTACTACAGAATAATCAAACTCAAAATATTAATATTATCTAAAACCTATTTTTTTTATTTTTTTGGGAGAGGTGCTAATGGTCTAATTCGATTTAATTATTTATGCTAAGCTAAGCTAAAAAGGCTCTCGCCAGACTCAAAGTTTGGCTGAAAGGATTAAAAAATAGTAAAACTCAACAGTTAAACTCTAGGAGACGTAAAATAAGCCTATTTCCAAAAATGTTTCCTTTCAGGGTTTTCTATAAATTATAAGCATCCATTCTGATTCAAGGGGTATCGCAGATTGGCCCCAAAGCACCATAAATCACATTATTCTCTGATTAGCGTTGAAATCTATAAAACGATGTCTTCCCATACTACCACATAATGCTGACATGATTTATAGAGATTCTCAAACGTATCTTAAATCATCTTTTGCTGCCTCCCTGAGCTCTATGAATAGCCCGATCCTCTGAAGATAGTCCTCCACCTCTTGATTGAGCCTCATATGAGACTCATGCTCTGATATTTGACGACATAGTGCTGCTGCAAGCGGTGCGCTTTGTAAAAATAGTGCATGTGATCTAACAGGACCTCGCACTCTCTCTGGAGCTCCTTAAATGCAAAGCAAGTGTATGTGTGTGTCTGTAAAGGTGCTCTAGTTGTTCTCTTAACCGCCTGAAGGCTGGCACATCAAGGTTAGTGTAGCCAAACAGGCCGGCTAAAATTAGTGTGAGGCCGGATAACCTGCAGCAATAGATCAAAGGGGAGCTGAACCGGCCGGCGTCAGCTTGGCTAGGGATACATTTATGTGTTTGTGTGCTTGAGTTAGTGTTGCCAGTAAGTGTCTGTAGACTGAACATGTGTTATGCTAGATAGGGTGGCATACTGGTTTAAAAGTAACTAATTAGGTGCTGAGCCAGCAGAAGTGTAAATTGCTTTACTTAATACCATGTTTTTTTGGACAAGGACTAACATCCTATTAAAAGAAGTGCCTAGGAAAGATATATGACTTGCATGTTTTGAGTATAATAATCATGGTCTGTCACTTAGTAGTCAATATATCTTTCATTCAGGTATATTTGGTATTGCGCAATATATTGACAGTCACATCAGTACCGTTTGCAGACCAGTCAATATATTTGATTTTCTTTTATCAGATAAAAACCATTGCAATAGTTGTAAAATTTTATCAGTGACTGATTTATACAACATAGGATGTATAAACAAATTTATGTGGCATTGTTCAATTCAATTTAATTCATCTTTATTTGTATAGCGCTTTTACAATGTAGATTGTGTCAAAGCAGCTTCACATGCATTCTAAAAAATTGAAACAGTGTCAGTCCACTTTTCAGTGTTGGAGTTCAGTTTATTTCATTTCAGCATGGTTTATTATTCACTGCTGAGGGTCCAAACACTGAAGAGTAATCCATCGATGCGCAGCCCTACAAGTCCCGAACCATGCAAGCCAGAGATGACAGCGGCGAGGAAAAAACTTCACCAATTGGCGAAAGTTCATTCATTCATTCATTTTCTTTTCGGCTTAGTCCCTTTATTAATCCGGGGTCGCCACAGCGGAATGAACCGCCAACTTATCCAGCATTTGTTTTACGCAGCGGATGCCTTTCCAGCCACAACCCATCTCTGGGAAACACATCCATACATTCTCATTCACACTCATACACTACGGACAATTTTAGCTTACCCAATTCACCTGTACCGCATGTCTTCGGACTGTGGGGGAAACCGGAGCACCCGGAGGAAACCCACGCAACCACGGGGAGAACATGCAAACTCCACACAGAAATGCCAACTGGCCCAGCCGAGGATCGAACCAGCGACCTTCTTGCTGTGAGGCGAACGTGCTAACCACTCGGCCACCGTGGCGCCCCAATTGGCGAAAGTGAAGAATTAAAAAACCTTGAGAGAAACCAGGCTCAGTTGGGCACGACCATTTCTCCTATGGCCAGACGTCTTGTGCAGAGCTGCAGTCTAGGCGCCGGGGCTAGACAACGCTGGACATCCATCACGCAGAGACCACAGGTGGGGTCACTGGCTGGTGGACAGGCTGGCCCTTCGGGAACAATGCGAGGAATCGTCTGTTACAGGGATCGTCTTACAGGGATCGGTCTTATGCTCTCCACTCCTCCATGACCACCACAGCAGCTGCTCAGGATACGGCCTGGTCCAGGATTATGGAAACCACAGGAATAATAAAACACAGACTAACATGAGCGCAGATGTGTTGCCGACTCCGGTTGCCCTAAATAATGCAGACTAACAATCCTTTAGAGGATTTGGATTCCAAAGCATTTGTGTTTTATGTGTACGCTAGTGCAAAGAGATGTGTCTTCAATCTAGTGTTAAACTGACAGAGTTTGTCTGCTTCCCGAACTGTGCTCGGAAGGCTGTTCCAGAGTTTAGGTGCCAGATATGGGAAAAGATCTACCACCTAAATGGGGCTGGGCGATATGACAAAAATTCAGTTTCGATAATTATTTTCCACATTGAACGATAGCGATATATAATTTGATAGAAGTTGTTAATGCTTCCAGATTTAAAAAAAGTACCCCAACAATGACTAAAGCCACAAAAATTAGAGGGTACATTAAACGGCATAGCATATTTTCGATGTAAAATTTATTGCCGTTTATTGCCCCAGCACTACATCATAATATGCTGTATAAGTAATATACTGTATAACGTTATACAGTAAGCCTAGTTTTCTTGTTCATCGTCATTACCAGTGGCTAGTAAACTGTGTGGTAAGTGGTTCCCCGGTATGCATCTATTCCTGGAGCTTCATAAGACTTTGTATAACTAATTTAAAAACTAGAAATATTATAAAATAATTTAAAAACTAGAAATATTTTTGCTACCAAAACATATTGATCCAATTCAAAATAAACATGTTAACCCCCTGGCAGCAATTGGCTTAGTTTGTCAACAAATTGATGTGCTTTAGGAAGCTTCAAAACTAAACTTACTGCCCCAAACCATTATACGCCAGGATAAAAAAAGTACTGGGATTGTGTTTATCTGACTAAAGAAAGTGAATAAACGGATAAATTTCTTTTTCTGTCTTGAAGGAATAGTTCACCTAAAAACGAATATAACACAATCATTTACTCACCTTCAAGCCATCCTCTGTTTATTTCACTTTCTTTCCGGCTTAGTCCCTTTATTAATCAGGCGTCACCACCGCGGAATGAACCGCCAACTTATCCTGCATATGTTTTACGCTGCGGATTCCCTTTCAGCCGCAACCCAACACTTGGAAACACCCATACTCTCTTACATTCACACACATACACTACGGACAATTTTAGCATGCCGTACCATGCACCTATAGCACATGTCCTTGGACTGTGGGGGAAACCGGCGCACCTGGAGGGAACCACACAGAAATGCCAACTGCATAGCTGGGACTCGAACCAGCTACCTTCTTGCTGTGGGACATTCATACTACCCACTGCACCATTGTGACACCCAAAATGAACTTTAATATTGCCATTTTTTTAATGATTTGGGGAAAAGGTTTTTACTTTTGTTTTGCATTTAGTTTTTTTTTTTTTTTAATTGGGCTCTTAAAAATTCACATCAAGGTGTCTTAAACTATATGAAGTTATTTTCTTACACATATAATGAAATCTATATAGTTTACATACATAAGAATAAAAACATGACCACTTGCCTAATATTTTAGTGGTCTTCCAGTTGCTGATAAAACAGCATAGACGGATAGAGGCATGGACTATGTAGGCCTGGAGGTGTCCTGTACCTAGCACCAAGATGTTAGCAGCAGATGCTTCTAGGAGCTGGATCAAACTTGTTGGTCTAGCACATGCTCAGTTGCACTGAAAAAAATGTGGGTCATTGGAGGCTAGGGCAACACCTTGAGCCCTTCATTGTGCTTTTCAGACCATTACCGAACAATGTGTGCAGTGTTGAGCATTATCCTGCTGAAAGAGGCCACTTCCACCAGGGAAAACCCTTTTCATGAAGGGGCGTACCTGGTCCACATGAATGGCTAGATCCAGGGATTCCCAGCAGAACACTGCACAGAGAATCACACTCACTCTCATAGCCTGCATAGTCACCGCAATCCCACAATTATGGTTTCATAACTTCACAGGCTAGACAGTGCACACTTACTATACAGTAATCGTCAACATGATATAAAAGACAGTGAACCCGTGGTCAGCGACCTTCTTCCATTGCCCCAAGGCTCAGCTCTGATGTTTGTGTGACCATTGTAGCTACTACTGGGAGTTTGGACATAGGCACTTTGATCAAGCCTGTACATACAGTAGCAAAATGAAATGCTGTGTTTGTTGTGACACAATTCTAGCATAATATTCATTAATATTTTGTGTGACTTGTGCCACAGTAGACCTTATGTGGCCTCAGACCAGACTCTATAGCCTTTGTAATCCTCATGTTGTTGTTATTGTCCATCCTTGAACCACTGTTGGTAAATTCTCACCACTGCTGACTGGGAATAACCAAGCTTTATCACAGATTATATGATCCAGGCTCCTTGTAATAAAAATTGGGCCCTTGTCAAAGTTGCTCAGATATTTTGTAAAAGATGTTGAGTTCCACACAATTTCTTCATGTTAATCCAAAACAAATTAAGTTATCTTATTTTTGGAAATTTAAGTGCATTTAACCTAAAACAATTAAGCTGCCTCAAAATTGCATTGATTCAGCTCAATTTAAATAAGTAGTTTTAACAAACAGTTAAAATATTTTTAAGTGCATTTGCGCTTATTATAAGTAGTGAGTGTTTCCTTGACAACCGATGTAGCCAGACATTACAGTATATTTGCCTTTTTTTAAGATACTGTAAAATTAACAGTATTCACTTCACCTATTAAAATCTTATTAGTCAGTAGTGTGTTAAACTGGAAGTGAAGCAGTCAGTCAAGTTTACATTATTTTGTAAACTGATTTCCTCCTTGGGCGTCACGGTGGCGTAGTGGGTAGCACGATTGCCTCACAGCAAGAAGGTCGCTGGTTAGAGCCTCGGCTGGGTAAGTTGGCATTTCGGTAGTGTATGTGTGTGAATGAGTGTGTATGAATGTTTCCCAGAGATGGGTTGTAGCTGGAAGGGCATCCTCTGAGTAAAACAAATGCCGGATAAGTTGGCAGTTCATTCTGCTGTGGCGACCCCAGATAATAATGGGACTATGGCGAAAATAAAATAAATGAATGATTTCCACTATAATGAAAATGTATTAAAGAGCCCATATTATACATTAAAAAGGGTCATATTTTGGTTTTGGGGGTTTTGCATGGTCGAAAAACTTTCATTGTCTTATAATATGCATTTATTTTTACCTCATTATCCCAGCAACTCCTATATGAATCGTTCAGCGATTCATTTGTTCCAAAACTCCTCCTTAGCGTGATGCTAAACTGCGCTGATTGGACCGATGACCCAGTCTGCTGCGATTGGTCGACATCATTCAGTGGAAGAGAATGCCCACCACGGCTTATCAATACTGAAGTAGTCATAGTGTGTGCGTGAGCATATCTGCCAACACTTGTTTTTATTGGGAGTCGCTTGTATTTCAGACACCTCACCCCCGAAACTAACCCCCCGGTCTCCCAGCATATTACTCTTCTTAACCAGAAGTAAAAACAGCGATACACATGCAGTATTAGTGAACACAGCGGCAAAAGCTGAACCATTATGAAACCGTAGTGCCGCACGTGTGTAGGAGAGCTGATGTAGCCATAGCAACGACAAACAGCAGTGAAACGCAAGCTCACAAATGCATTATAATCTGTATACAAAGCGGCACACGTCGAGTTTACAGCGTGCTTTTAGACGCGATATGAGAATACAAGTTCCCCAGATATACTACAAGTAGTTAAAGGTTACAAAACACATTTAAATACATCATTTACAAGCTAGAGAAAACAATGAGGCACTTACTTAATCGCACTTACTCACACTTGTTGGATAGCAGGCCAGATTCACCGTCAGGCCACCAGGAAATGTCCCGGTGCTCCCTACGGCCAGTCTGTCCCTGCATACATCTTTTCTAATCCTTCCGATAACAAATGGTCGACGACTCCTCCGTTGTAAGTGTGTTGATTTCAGAAGCACTACTCAGAGGGAACACAGCACAAGGCTGGGCTATAATGCTGAGGCATTTCTGCAGAAATAAACCTCAACCTCTTCACAGTCTCATCTCTGGTTCATCTGCACACTTCCAAAAATATCCAGCCGAGCACAGTGCTCTTCTCTGTGTTGCCAGATATAGCTGACTGATTCCAGTCCAAACCCTATCCAAAAGGTTTTTACCTGCACAATCAAATTTAAAACCGGCCAATCTGGCAACCTTTGCTCGCCGCTGTTGTTTGTGGGCGGCGTTGGGGGTTTCGAATCTCCCGGGGCTGCGTGCGCACAAATGGGCGGTGCTTATGTTTCGTGTTCACATCATGCCGAAACAGCTAAAGACTCGTAAGCACGGCGATTCGTTTGAGGAGCTTTGAGTCGACTCTTTTATGGATGAATCAATAGTTTTAAACACTGTGCAGATTTAAGCTTTAGCTGGACATTTCACTTCACTTAGAGCTGTGTTACACACTGCATGCAAGCTCATTTTCAAAAACCCAATAATAGGGGCTCTTTAAACAAACTCAATTCATGAAACCATTTTGCAGAAAACCTGCATATTTTACTATAGCTTTTAGAGCTAGAGTGCCGCCGCTGTGTCTGACGTCATGGGGATTGGTTCCGTTCCCTCAGCTAAACAGATACAATGGAAGTAATGCACTGAACACGGAGACTGCAAAGCCTAATTTAACCCAAGGTGTGAATTTGTATGTTTAGACCTGGTGCAAATACAAGCATCAGATGTGTGTATATATATCAGATGTGTATATATATATATATATATATATATATATATATATATATATATATAT
>CAIGQQ010033467.1:2095267-2133119 GCA_903798035.1 Danio albolineatus
TATATATATATATATATATATATATATATATATATATATATATATATTGTGCTTTCAAAAAAAACCCAATAAATCTAGAGGTGCATCTCACAGAGAATTTTAGCATGCTGGGAATGAATCACACTAAAGCACAGCATACCAAAACCTTCTCATTGAAGCTGCAACTTGCTTTAATTCACCACTGCTACAAAACATTTAAGCTAAAAGCAAAACCTTGTGAATGACTGTACCGCAAATATATATTGCTACCCTCACAATATAATATTGTTTCATAAGAGGGGCTTGAGTTCTACAAATAGCAAGCCAAGAAACATCTCTATTGTGCCCTTGAGCAAAACACTTAACCGGTGATACAAAATATTACAGCTAAAAACATTGCGTGGGCCACTGTCCTGCCAATATACTTGATACCAATACAAAACAATATTGTGTTTTATACAGATAGCTTGAGCTAACTCTATTGTGCCCTTGAGCAAGACACTTAACCTCAGGATGCACCCAGGGGTTTGTCTGTAATAAGGACAATAAGTGTAGCGTAAGTGTTGGTTAATGAACATTGCAATGCATTTCCTGAGCATGCCTTGACTGCTTAAGGAGTCACTTTACATTAGGCTTTTGTTTCAGGATGTAGTCTATATGCATACGCTCGTTTATATATACCTATCTGTTTTCATGTGTATTCAGCTGGTGGATCAGCATATTGACAGTGGAGGTCACTTAAATATCACTATCTCTGCGTTGCGCTGGCCGTTCCACCCTAACCACAGGTATGCGGCACAGCTTCGGCCGCGGTACAGCGAGGTCACACGTAACTCAAACCCAGTGAACCAAACAAGGTCTTCTAGAGGCAGTAGTGTCATTTTTAGGGTGCTTTCAAACTAGAGGTTATTTCATTTTGGTGTCATCTAAATGATCTAAAAACAGGACCTAATGTCAAAAGATGCAACCATGCAAGTTCAACACAGGTGGTGGAAATACTTCCTGCAGGAGATCTTCAGTTGTTTGTGCCACTGAGGATTTCCTTGTGGTTTTTAGAAGCACTTAAAATGTACTGTATAAGCTCTTCACAAGTTATGAACTAATAAAAGTATCCCACCACAGAGAACATTTGGCCCGTTTAGCAAACGTATGTCATAAAAAGCTTTTTTTGTAACTTTTAAATCTCTTAAAGTGTGTTTCCATTTATTTAAAACGTTTAATTAGATTTTTTTTTCATTTCCAAAGTTGCCACCACAGCATTAGTTTCACCACAGATTATGCAAACCCAGGCTCATTGTGGATGTGTACCCAGGTCTACATTTCTGGAAATTTCGAAATACGTATACATCTGCTTGCAGTTTATTATTATTATTATTATTTATTATTTTTTTATTATTATCATTTTTGTGAATCGACCAGAGGCCGCTGTGAACACTTTTTAATGATCTCAAATTTCTCTCGCATGTGCCATTTGCATGTTGTCATATGCATTTCAACCGATCAGACTGACCAACTGACCCACCCACCCCCTTACCTTAATCTGACAATCTGCTGCAGTTCAAACCGAGCATCAGAATGGGGAAGAAAGATGATTTAAGTAACTTTGAACGCGGCATGGTTGTTGGTGCCAGACAGGCTGGTCTGAGTATGTCAGGAACTGCGGATTTTTTACCCACAACCATCTTTAGGGTTTACAGAGCATGGTCTGAAGAAGAAATAACATCCTGGTTCTGTGGGCACAAATACCTTGTTGATGTCAGAGGTCAGAGGAGAATGACCAGACTGGTTCCAGCTGATAGAAAGGCAACAGTAACTCAAATAACCACTCGTTACAACAGAGGTATGCAGAGGAGCATCTCTGAGTGCACTACATATCTAACCTTGTAGCAGATAAGCTACAGCACCAGAAGACCACACCGGGTGCCACTCCTGTCAGCTAAGAAACTGAGGCTACAATACACACAGGCTCACCAAAATGTTGCCTGGTCTGATGAGTCTTGATTTCTGCTGCGACATTCAGATGGTAGGGTCAGAATTTGGCGTGAACAACATAAAAGCATGCGTCGATCCTGCCTTGTATCAAAGGTTCAGGCTGCTGGTGGTGGTGTAATAGTGTGTAAGATAAGAATATTTTCTTGGCACACTTTGGGACCATTAGTATCAATTGAACATTGTCAATGCCTTGCTGATCTTGTCCATCCCAGTATGACCACAGTGTACCCACCATCTGATGGCTACTTCCAACAGGATGACACAACATGTCATAAAGCACGAATCATTTCAGACTGGTTTTTTGAACATGACAATGAGTTAGACATTGTGCTCAAATGGCCTCTACTGTCACCAGAACTCAATCCAATAGAGCGCCTTTGGGATGTGGTGGAATGGGAGATTTGCATCATGGATGTGCAGCAACTGTGTGATATGGACCAAAATCTCTGAGCAATATTTACAGTTCTTTGTTAAATTTATTCCATGAAGGATCGAGGCATTTCTGAAGGCAAAAGTGGGTTCAACCCAGTACTATTAAGAAGTTCCTAATAAAGTGGCAGTTGAGTGAACACTTTTCCTGAAGGTTTTTTTTTTAAAAAATCTCTTGTAATGTCATAAATATAGATATATTTTTTACTTTCATTAAAAATCATACAAATCTCTTTTTTTGCATTATTTTATTTTATTTTATTTTATTTTTCAGAGTATGGGACCGTGGATAAAACAATACTGTATGTTCCTGACATTTTAAAAGTAGCAAAAAGACATGGTAAAAGATTCCAAATTCTTAGAAAGAAACACTTAAATAATGCAGTCACACAAGTATCTTCTTTTTCTTTAATAATTCATAATCTGGCTCAGCTTCTGTTTATACTCACAGTCATGCTTGTCACTGACACAAAGAGTATACAGTGTGTGAATTGAGACTCGCAACTACAAGAGATTGAGCCCAAACTATCAAACCAAGTGTAAAAACAGCATCATACACCATTTGCATTTAAATGTACCTCGAGCACTTTGTCTCATGGACACTTGCTCAAGGGAAAACGGCAGACTCGGCTTAATTGGGTATTGATTGACTACGTTTCGGCTGGGGAGACGATGAATAACTGTCTGAAAAAAAAAAATGGCAGAGAGGCCCTGGACACAAAGACAGGCGGAAATACTCATTCACTCAGCATTTATTTATACAGCGGAGTAATTAATGATGCAGGAGGGGATGCCTGATTAGGCTAAAGATTCGTAAGATTGGGTTTATTTGTGGATGTCATGTCGCAGAGGCGTGCGTGATTGTGCTGCAGAAGCTGGAAATGGTAAAGTTTGTGTTTGTGTGGGAAGACAAAAGCATGTCCCTTACCCTCCGAGGATATTCATTTAGCCCTAAATTGGTTTCCTGCATTGGTTTTCATTGTCCTGGGAGTAGTGATGAAGTTTGATACGCTTGCATGGTCATGTTCATTTAGGCACAATTTAAGGAGACTCGTTCATTCGCACCGGCAGAACAACTGAAACTGTTTAAACACGTTATAGCCTTTGTTTATGTGAAACCGAGAAACGAAATGATAATAAATGGCAAAAATGATAAACTGACAGCTAATTTTCATTGTCGTGAGTTTAATTAGCGCTCATTGAGTCAGACAGAGTGGATGTCTTTGTCTTGGGATAAAGCTATGCAGTACACAAATGAAGCTGTGTAGCAGCCTCTCTGTTTCTCATTGCCAGTCCATTTCCATTTTATAAATATGCAAAGGGAGTTTGAGCTGGAACGCAAGGTTAATTTCTTCTGTGCTTCTGTTTTGTGGAACCTTAACTGCTTCACCTAGATGCCTGGAATTGAAAGTGAAATAAATAGTATGATAGGTCACTATTTATTTTTGATAAATAATGAAGTGATATGATAAACTATGAAGACGTTAATTCACAAAGTAATTGTAGTTTGCACTTCAGTGTCATAATCAGGATTTTTTGTCTGAGGAAAACGTGTTTTTTTTTTTTTTTTGTAGGTAGCATACAGAGTTAGATACTGGGTCCCCTAGCATTTTCCTTCATCTCAATAGCCGTCATTTAGCATCTTCCCTTTACATTGTATACAGGGCTTGGCATTAACTTTTTTGATCGTCAGCCACTGTAGCTAGTAGTTTTCCAATGTTACTAGCCACTCGCCATTTTTACTATATATAGTCCCACTATATATAGTCCCATGCATAAATTTGACTTTGGCATGCTAAAATGACTTGATTTAAATTATGTGTTATGTCCATATGCCTCCCTAATATTCCTTTTTAGGGCTCAACACTAAGGATTTACCTTTTTTTCTCTGGCCACACAAAACTAATTACTTGCTTAATTAAAAACAAAAAGTGTCAAAACAAGCTCTGACAGCTACTATGCACAGTAGTTTGTCCAGGCTAAAGGTCCCAGATCACAAGTAACTATAACAATAAGTATAACACCGGTAACTATAGATAAATGCAGAGTTAGTCTCCTATTAAAACAATGTTATTGAAAAGGATAATTAAACCATATTAACAAAAATAACTGCAGGCAAAAGAAAGCTAGTGAAAAACATTTTGTGTGCAATAGTGAAAAGATGATGCACATGGTTAACGTTGGGCCTACTAATAATCTGTTTAAAGAATGGTAAAAGCGAAAGCGGCAACCACTGCTGCATACAAAAAATCTGGAGCTCTTAAAAGCAGCAGGACTGGGTGCACGAGCACCGTTTTTCCAATATAGAGAGAAACGATCACACCAGTTGCGTTTCCAGGCATGGTTGCTTCGCGCAAGGAGACCAGAGCAACAGCTGTGCCTCGCTCACATTGTCGTTGAGCGTGGATCGCCTGGGTCTCACTGTGTGCCCGATCATCCTCTCATTCGGCATTCACATGCTTGCTTTTTCTTACGTGAGCAATCGTGCTGATTCTCGGTTCTGAGAGCACATTTACACATATATTGACAGTCCTAACTAAAATTGTAATCTTTAGGGACAAGGCAGCTCTGGCAATTTAAAAATGATTAAAAATAACAACGACAGTTTCAATCACGTGTTCTGTTACAATTATGTGTTATGATGTTATATAAAAAGATGCTGGTCCATATGAACTGCAACAGTTACTGACAAAGTCCCTGTCAAAGTCTGACAAAGTCCCATGCATAATAATCTGTGCTGCTCATTCCTTTAATAGCAAACGTCCAGCAAATTCCTCATTGCAGCGTAGGTTATTGTATCAAAAATCTGAAAATGACAGGAACAAACACAGCACTAGGTTGGCTATATTGTGGTATTGTTGTAAAAATGAACTTTTTCAGTTATTCTCCACAGCCGATTCTCCATTTGTCAGTGATCATCATCTTCATATCATGATCAGTTTCGTAATCCCCCGGGCTCTGCCGGTGTCTGAAGGGAAAGCGTGTTCACATTTTTACTGCATCTGATACTACATATTTGATGATGCACTGTGTCAACGTCGATGCATTAAGCCAAAAGATCCGAACCCAACACAGTTCATTTCTTTGACTCTGAGTCGACTATTTCATTAAGGAATCAATTAAACACGGTGCACTTTCAGATTTGAACCTCAGCTGGATGTTTACATTCACGTAGTGCTGTGTTACACACTGCATGGAAGGTCACTTTCAAAAACACATAATAATCTTTAACATCTTTGAACTAATATTGCTGTCGATCAGCGCCACCTACTGGACTGATTATTTAAAAAAATGAGATTTGATAAGAATTAAAACAGCATGTGCGAGTTATCGTCAGACGACATCTTGTGTCATTTAAATTCAATTCAATTCAATTCACCTTTATTTGTATAGTGCTTTTACAATGTAGATTGTGCCAAAGCAGCTTCACATAGAAGATTATAGTATTTCAAACAGTGTCAGTCCAATTTTTAGTGTTGTAGTTCAGTTCAGTGTTGTTTAATATTCACTACATAGAGTCCAAACACTGAAGAGTAATCCATCGATGCGCAGCTGTACAAGTCCCGAACCATGCAAGCCAGTGGAGACAGCGGCGAGGAAAAAACTTCACCAATTGGCGAAAGTGAAGAATTAAAAAACCTTGAGAGAAACCAGACTCAGTTGGACACGACAATTTCTCCTATGGCCAAACGTCATGTGCAAAGCTGCCGTCTAGGCGCCGGAGGCTGGAGAACTTGAGGCTCGTCTGTCCTTGGAGGGTCACAGGAATCAGTCTCATGCTTGTTACTCCACCAAGCAGCTGCTCAGGATACAGTGTGGTCTAGGATTATGGAACCTTGGGATCGTCTCGTCGCGGGTCTTGGATCGCTGCATAGTCTCTGGGGGCCTCAGGATGAGTATCCGTCATCACAAAAGTGATCATTTTCTCTTTTTCAAATATATAACTATAGCCCAAAGAAAGATAATTCACCAAAATGTTTGTCACACACACACGTACTGCCCCACTAACACATTGATTGAAAGAGTGGGACAAAGTGAAAATAAAGTGGCAAATTTTGAAATGACAGAAAAACACATAGCATGGTAAATACTACACAATACACACTAACTAAAGGAAACAAATATGGAATCAACATGCACTGATGCTATATTTCAGCATCTTATATGATGGCAGACACTGAATTAGAATAACGTTTTTCTATCGCTCTTGAACCACATCTGACAGAAGTAGGCTATAACCGCTTTAACACTCTTCCTTCAAAATCAAAGTTGGAACTACTCTATAAGCCACTCAGAGCTGTACCGACAACCAAAATTTACCAGTTGTAAACGTTGTAAACGGAAGTTCTAAGCATCCTATCGGAAGATGCAGGTCGCTTTGGCGCTCTCCATGCAGCAATGAAGAAAAAGGTCTATTGATACAGGTTGTATCACAAAGTATGCAGTTTAGTTTACACTATGTACAGGTGCACTATGCACTCAACTTTCTAGTGTATGAAGGTTGTTTTGCCATTAATCATAGGAAAGGCTGAAAGCCTGCTCTATCTGCTGCATAATTTAAGCTGCGTGCAGTTGAGTGCATGCCGTGTCCAACATAGCACACTGTTTTTTGGGGGGTTAAATATGTGCATCACTCCAGAGAAGTATTTCGTTTTGGATTTGTCTACATGAACACAGTACTTTTTAAACTTAAAAGCTCAATACAATCGTTGGGAGGGCCCCAGTATCGTTGCATTAGTTTTTTTTATTATTATTATTATTGTGTTAAATAATCTCTTTTCACACAGATTTAGAATGAATTTAGACATTTACAGAATATTATGGCAATGCTTTTAAATTAGGTCACTTTTCATTGTGTAGAGGTTTACATGTTGATTTATGATGCCAATGAGAATGATTCATTCGAAAATTTTCAATAAATGTGTAACCATGTTGCCTGTATGACCGATTATATTATTCCCTCCATGTGCTGTTATCTTTCCTTTATCTTCAACTGGAATTGAATTTACTTACAGTAGCACTAAAACCTACAAAAGAAATTATTAATTTGACCTAGACCTGAACTGAAAAATCGTAAACTATTTATTCACAAAAGATCAGAGCCTTGACTAAAATGAAACCCTACCTGAAAATGTATTCATTTTAGTTGACAGGATGCCCTTGAGTTGCGTTTGAACCAATTTTTTTAACAACACTGTCTATTGAATCATTTAATGACTGGGATTGGCAGCTGCCATCAGTTTTACGCAGTCGGAATGTCAGAACAGAGTTTAAATCAGTTGATGTTGAGAAATGACCACACACCGTCTCTGACACACACAGTCTCTTTTATTAGAGTTGGCTGCCATCCTACTGTTTGTCTGTTTAATATGCTCATGTTTACTCACCCTGTTCCTCAGCAACAGCCATCCATTTTGCCATAATATGAATATTCATTGTATATTTTTGTTGACGTTGACTATATTGGGTATTTTTATACTTTACAGTTAAATGTATTTTGTAAATCAGTAAATTAATGGTGAATACTCGTTTTTTTTGGGTGAGCAATATCTTTAAAGACACAACATGTAAGATTTTTTTCCATTAATCTATTCAATAACCCGTTCAACATTGTTATTTTCTTTTCTTTATTTATTTATTTCTGACATGTGTACTTGGATTATCCCAAATAATATTTTTAAGAATATTTAAAATTCAGGGAATTTTAAATAGTGACAGTGACTGTGATATTTGTCGCTATGCTATTGATTATACTGTTATACTGTAGATCTTCAGTTTCCAAATTGGCTTTACAAAAAACAGGAAAAACCAAAGATGTTTTGTATGTTGTGTGTTATATTAGACTTCAAAGAGCAGCATTATAACAGAACCCTTAAATGTGTTTAGTGTGACTAAACAGAGCTGCTTCTTGTCTATAAGCAGTAGAACTGAAAGTGGTGCCGCTTCACTTTCTTCTCTCAATAGCAGTTGTTTTAGCGCTCTTGTTTTAACTTGATTGCTTTCAGCCTTTACTCTGCTTCATACTGCTTCATCCATGAACATACTTTCTGAAGGAGTACCATAGGATCTAATGTAGTTGACAATTCCTATGATTCCACACTCAGTCACAGTGTTATCAAACTAAGACTGGGACAGAAATTGAATACTTCCATACTATATAGCATGCTCAAAACAGTATGTGAGCCGAGGAGTTTGTATGAATTCATAGTATTCTAAAAACCGAAGGCGAGATGATCTACTCCTTCCGGCAAGACTCTGAAGTACACATACTGTATGATGAACGCAATGATATCCCATGATGCATGACGCTTTATTCCAAATCATGAATTGGAAAAAAGCGATGCAACTGACATGAGCGGGTGACGTGATGATGACAAATAGTGATTATAGTACGTCCCAGCTCCTTTCATACTACTCACGTTCCTTCTGTACACTAACAAAAGTCTTGTCGTCGATCCCAGTTGTAAGAGCAACAAATAATAACTTAATAAAGTGGCAGAAGGTAAATTTTCCTTTGAATCATCTGTTGAACTCTTCAGCAGGATAGCGCTCCTTCTTATACTTCAGCCTCCACATCAAAGTTCCTGAAAGCAAAGAAGGCCAAGGTGCTCCAGGATTGGCTAACCCAGTCCCAGAAGAACATTATTGCGCATGTCTGGGGTAAGATGAAGGAGGAGTCATTGAAGATGATTCCAGTGAATCTTGATGAACTCTGGGAGTCCTGCAAGAATGTTTTCTTTGCATTCCTGATGACTTTAATAATAAGTTGCATGAGTCATTGCAAAGATTTATGAATGCAGTCCTCCAATCTCATAGGAGTCATACACAATATTCATTCTTTTTACACTGCACCATGACTTTATGTTGAACATTATTTCGGCAACAAGACCTTTGTGAGGTAGTGAAGAGTGTACTTTTCTAACAGTTGTGTTGTAAATCTAAACTTAAATGTAGTACCTACTTGAGTAGTAGGTGATTTTTGATGCAGCCTATGCCTTTGTTTGTTCTGAATATGCACCCTCTAGTGGCAGAAATTGCATACTCTTTCTTTAACATGAAACAACCAATCAGCAACCTCCCGCTCTCCCTCAGGAAGCCAATATGGAAGTAACTAAAACCGCAATTCATCGAAATTCTGCTAGTACTGGCTCCATAATAGAGCAAAACTCTAATGAGCCCACTGTTAAAATGGCTAACTTTACAGCAGAAAAAAGGGTGTTTACAGCCTGGTACAAAGAACGATTTTGGTTCACATAGCTTATATTACCCTTAATGACAACTGTGAGGGGGGTGAATTTTTTTATAACTCATCTGTTTCCTTTATATTAAGCTAAATTAAGTTTGCATAATTAAGGGCGTGGCCACTTGAGTGACAGCTAGTCCCGCTGGTCGCTGTCACGTCACCTCAGCTGATTCCGCCTGATTAGCCGCTGATCTCGGAACATTCATCGTATTTTTGTGTTGTTTTATGTGTCTTTACACAGTCAGTTGCCTTTTGGAATTATTTCCTACAATTATCAGATGATATGGCATGCTGTGTGCACTTAATTGTGCTCACAAACCATTCACGTGGCCTCCGTTTCGCAGGTGAGTGAAATTATATACTTATACCATCTCTATAAATGTAATTGCTTTATTTAGGATAATTTATGATTTATAATGTTCTTCAGAACTCTAATGCACTCCAGAATCTGACAGATTGATCAGCTGTAGTCTATAAAATCGTCATCTGAAGCGTTGTCATACAGTGTTCTGTCTGGATTTCCTAAATAGCCCTGCATTTACTAACACAGATTATATCTGAAGTATTTGGATGTAATTCGCACTTTCTTCCTATTGGAAAAACGTCATAAGAACGATGTTAAGTGTCTTGATGTATTACAGCAGTGTTTTCAACAGACTAAACACTTTATTGATATAGTGTACAACCAAGCACATGTGGTCAGAACACAAACGAGTCGCAGGTAATGAAATATTATGTGTTTCTCCCATAAGAAAGCCCTTAGCTAAATGCCAGCATGCGTCCTGTAGCTCCGCTCACGCACCGCCTCTTTGCCCTTGTTTGGTATGCCTTGGTTGGTGCGATGACGCGTGAACAAAATGGCGACAGTTGGCCACGCCTACTAGTAGCCTCTTTTGGGTTCATCAGAAACCTATGGTTGACATCACGGATACTACGTCCATATTTTTTACAGTCTATGGAAACAACGCAGTATTTATTATTTTTTGTGCATTGTTTGGCTTCAGTGTCACTGCACCTTTAACATTGCTTTCTCCAGCAATGTCACCTGAAAGTAGCGGAAACATTCTGCCAGCCCTGTATGTGCGGTGATAGATAAAAAGATTGTATTCCGTCTCTCATTATTTCTTTCTCAGTTCTCCGCCGTAGGAGCAATTGCTCCATTCCCTCATTCTGAAAGGACCGCCTTCCTCCCTCGTAATAGCCTGTGTGTGAGAGACGATTTGATTCTGGCACTCTCTAAGGACTGAGTTTGCCTGGTATTGATCTATCACAGACTAACATACATGGCCTTTAATAGACGCTTTAGCTTGTATGTATTACAATATAGCATCTATATTGCATGAGTTCTCGCATCACAGAGAAAAAAAACATTGCAATGTCTGTGATAACATCTTATTTAACAGGTTGGAATTGGGTCCTTTTTAAACCTGTCAAATAAATGTATACTTTACAGTATTTCTGAGAATTGGGGGAAATCTTTTGAGAAGGGGGTCTAATATTATTTCCAATCTGGTGGTTGTATTAGATTGACTGCTGAACTCTGAAGTTTGTGGAAAAACAATAACAACTGGCAAAGTAACAGACGAGTTCCTGGCATGGTTTCTATCTTGTCACTTCACCTCTATTTCACCTTGCTTTCGGACCACCAGTGAAATGACCCCATCACCCTTTACGCCCAAGCTCCAAAACTCATCTCACACCTTTCTGACAGCACAGTTGCACATATACTCGACTTTTTCTGTGCCCGTGATTTGTCAGAGACCTTTCAGAGATAAGGGTATTTTAATATAAAGCAGCACTTGAAGATGAACTGCTGAAGCTCGTTTGTATTTTAGTCAGGTTTTGTTTGTGTTTGGTTAATGCTGGATCGGAATGAAACCTGTTTTGTGTGAAGGGTACTTTTTCGAAGACAAAGTTTTGATGTAGAAATGAATTTCTGAGAAGTAATCTGTTAAGTCAACCTTGAAGTGAAAGAAGATGGTATTACATTATCACTTTAGAGACGAGGAATGTGTTGAACTATTTCTCTATCTCAGTTTATTATGTGGAGAATGTGAAGTTTGATATTCTGAGCCATGTAAACTGACTCAGCCAATGGTAAGGGTTTGAGGCGGGGCTATCTATTGGCTGACAAATAACGGATTGTGTTTGGGGAAGGTTACTGTATTTCAAAACAGTCATCATTTATCACTTGTGTCTAGAATAAAGTCTTATTTGCGGCTGTATTCTAGATTGGACTTCACACAGAGTTGTTCCGGCAGATGGACAGTTGCATTAGTACCGTCAGAAGATGTGTGTCAGACATTATTGCAGTTTTAATTTGAAATGAACCCATCAAAATGAGAGTTTGGTGGGCAGAGTTTTGGATATAAATACCAGTTTTTGTTATGCCGAATGCATCCAAAAGAAATTGACACAAAAGTGTAATGCTACGTTAAAAGAATTATTCTGACCACAATTAAAGTTATTCATCACGTGTAAACCTGATCTGACCTGGCTCCTTTGAATAGATGTTCGCTACTGTTCTGAATTTTTATTTTTATTATTTTTTCTTGATTAGTTGATTTGATTAATTTAGAATTTCTAGAGATTTGTGGTCAAAGTCTCTCTTTTTTTACAGCATGTTAATAATATGAAATAGAATATTGTGAAATATTTTTGGGCATTAAAATATATATTTTGTTGGTTTTAATATATTTAATTATTTTCTATTATGGAAATTCTTTTCAGGATTTTCATTCATTCATTCATTCATTCATTTTCTTGTCGGCTTAGTCCCTTTATTAATCCGGGGTCGCCACAGCGGAATCAACCGCCAACTTATCCAGCATATTTTTTACGCAGCGGATGCCCTTCCAGCCGCAACCCATCTGGGAAACATCTATACACACACATTCACACTCTTACACTACGGACAATTTAGCCTACCCAATTAACCAGGTCGCTGGTTCGTGCCTCGGCTGGGCCAGTTGGCGTTTCTGTGTGGAGTTTGCATGTTCTCTCTGTGTTTGTGTGGGTTTCCTCCGGGTGCTCCGGTTTCCCCCACAGTACAAAGATATGCGGTACAGGTGAATTGGGTAGGCAAAATTGTCCGTAAGTGTATGAGTGTGAATGGGTGTGTATAGATGTTTCCCAGAGATGGGTTGTGGCTGGAAGGGCATCTGCTGCGTAATGACATGGGCTGGATAAGTTGGCGGTTCATTCGGCTGTGGCGACCCCAGATTCATAAAGGGACTAATTCGAAAAGAAAATGAATGAATGAATGAATGCATAAATGGCATATCTGTGGCGGCCTCACAATCTTTAATGCTTCGCCACGACACAGGAAGTTGTTCTAACTCAGGCATGCATTGGTCTGATCTGCCTCAAAATCCACACATTTTCTAAGAGTCCTGACCTGAAAACGTTTACATGCCAATATCCAGTTACAGTTAGAGCGCCACCTATTGGCAACAGGAAATGGCATGTTTTACAGTGTAACAAATGCAAAATTATATCAGATTGAATCCACGTTTTTTACCAATCCAAAGGCCCTTGTGATGTTAAATTGTGAAGATATAGAGTTTTCACCGAAGGGCGCGTCCAGACTAACAAAGTTCAGTGTTTCACCATGGAGGAGGAAGTACTTCTAACTCAGCCACACAATGTCCAATTCACAGTTTCGATGAGATTGCTGAAGACATCTACATGCCAACACATAGTCACAGTCATTCACCACCTTCTGACAAAAGGAAGTTTGGCATAAATCAGTGATTTTTCTCAGGTTTATATATGTTCTCTTTCATCCTGTGGTAGTGAACTCGGGTGCGAGGTCCCTTTCATCGCTGCTTGTAGCTATTATTATTATTATTATTATTATTATTATTATTATTATTATTCTTCATTCATTCATTCATTTTCTTGTCGGCTTAGTCCCTTTATTAATCTGGGGTCACCACAGTGGAATGATCCACCAACTTATCCAGCATTTGTTTTACGCAGCAGATGCCCTTCAGCCACAACCCATCTCTGGGAAACATCCATACATTCTCATTCACACACATACACTAAGGACAATTTAGCTTACCCAATTCACCTGTACCGCATATCTTTGGACTGTGGGGGAAACCGGAGCACCCGGAGGAAACCCTTGCAACCACGGGGAGAACATGCAAACTCCACACAGAAATGCCAACTGACCCAGTCGAGGTTCGAACCAGCGACCTTCTTGCTGTGAGGCGAACGTGCTACTCACTACGCCACCGTGGCACCATTATTATTATTATTATTATTATTATGTTTTGTTTTATTTTTTTAGTTATTATTATTTTGGAGGGGACAACATGAAACATCCATTTGTTATTTTAATAAAGATAAAGTTTAAACTTGAGCATTTCAAAAATGATTTGTCTATAACAATATCAAAGTCTTAACTGTCCATTTTAATTCATTTAATTATTAAAAAACAATTATTTGATTAATCCAAAAATGTTGTGGTGGTGTTGGTGGAGAAATTAAACATCTTGGCAAATCAAAATGTTTGGTTTTGTTTAGTTGGATTGCATTGTGCTTATAAATTCAAAAAGAAATTAAAATGCTTTTCAACAAACGAAATACTTAATTTTATTTACATTTTATGCAAATTAAATGCATACAATTAGGATATGTTGGCTGATAAACACACTTTGATAAAAAAGATGAGATAAGAAAGATCTAACAACTCGTAATGTAATCAACCACAATTTGTTAGAGCTTTATAGTGTTAAAATGATGATTAGCTTGAAATATGCCTGACCTGATTGGACTTAATGGCCTGGACGTTGTCCCTATTGATAAGGTACAATGCTAATTGTCTATGAATGTTTAATCAAATGGCAATTACACTTCCTCATTATGATTATTCGGGTGAAAACGATAGTCTACATTACCAGATAGAGGAACGCATAGATGGATAATCATAGTCATTTCGTGATTTTCATTTTAAAGACCATTTTGTTGAGATTGCTTGACTTGAATTGCCTAATAAAGACTATGTTTTCCAAAGCAATAAGCAGCATCCTTGATGATGACCCATTTCTTTCTGATTAGCCAGGAACCGTTTTACATGATGTTTAGAGGTGGGTAAATCTGAAATCAATACTCTTACATTTATATACTGTTGTTCAAGACTTGTGCCTGAGGATATCTCGTTTACGGCCTTAAACGAAACTCCTCAATGTCACTGTGAGATTTATTACTACAAACATCGCAAGCTTTGGGAAGGCCCACAGCTAGATCTTTTCATTCTAACAAAGAAATTACAGTTGAAATGGTATTCACACATGCATAAATCTCCTCTGTAAAAAAAATTGTAAAGGAAGGTCTTTCTCGTACTAATTAGCAATGAGCAACCTTTTGCAAGCCACATTTACAATGTCTCTAATTTAACCTTGAAATGATTCAGAAAATGAAGAGTTTGTTGTGGTCTAATGTGGCCTTTGCACTTTGTTTAGATGAAAACTTGTGATGCTGAACAGCTTTTTTTGTAATTGATTCATTTTGTTTTGGAGCCCATTTGTCATTTATATAATTTTTTCATGCACACATTGTTTTCATGCAATCATTACTGCATGCGCAAGGTTCAGCGTGACTGTATGCTGTTACACATACATGCTGAATTGCTATTTATCGATGCTGGAAAATCAAAGAAAGAAACTATAGGGAGAGAAACCCTTTGATGTGGTACTGCATGCTAAGGCTAGCTGGGTGAAAGAAGCGTTTGGAGTGATTAAATTGTAGCTTAGTTTTTCCATCCAGTCTCTACATTGCACACTTGAGCTCTAGACAATAATTGGTTCTTTTTTTGACAGTTTGACGTATATTTCATTTATGTGGAGGTTAAGGGGAGAGAAAGAACGTTGGATAAAAAGATAAAGAGAATCCTAATAAGACCAATAGAGGAGGAGACAGAAGTAAGAGAAGCCATGGAGTCATAGAGGACATTTGTATTGTTTTGGGCAGGTATTGCTGAAGTCCTCTTTAAGTGCAGCTAAGAGCTGTGATCAGTGGAGGTTTATGGGAATGGCTTAAGGCGAATGAGCAGTAATGGCATCTCCTTGTCGATATGCCCTCTGTAAGAGTATCAGACCAGAACAGGGTTCAGACGGCCTGTTTACTGATTCTTAAGCACTGCACTGGAAAATATACCTGCATAGAGAAGTGAAGCCTCTGCAGTAACCTTCACAGCCTGCGGATCATTCAGTAACACTGTTCACATCATTACTGGCCTAGAGGAGGTGGTGGCAAATTGTGCGTTTCTATATGGTGATCTGAATGGTAATGGCAATGTAATGGTCTTTTGGCACCTGATGATGTCTACCTATTCTGTTGTTCTGTCTTTGATGTTGTCATTCAGTTTTTTATGTCTCTGTAGTTTGTTGTTCCGTTCTTCTTCGAAGCTTTATCATTCTTTATCATTGAAGCTGAAACTGACGAAGATAACAAACTACATAATGTTTGAAGAACAAAATGGCCAGCATTGAATGGCGACAAATCGATGGACAGAATGAATGACAGATTAAATTATGGGTGTATTACTGACAGATAGAATGACAGATCAGCTGACAAATAGAACAACAGAATGTCGAACATAAAATTAAATGAAATGTCTGAGAGATAGAATAACATAATTACAGACGGACTGGGGGACCAACATATCGAATAACAATGTCGCCATATTAAGTGACAGGACAACTGATAGGTTTAATTATAATTCCAGACAGACTGTCTGACTGACAGATAGTATGACAGAAAAACTGACAAATAGGATGACATAACTACAGACAGAATAGTTGATTGACAGATGGAATGGAAGAACAGTTGACAGACTGATTGACAATTACTGACTGACAGAATGACAGACAGCTATAATGACAGGACTACAGACAGACTGGGTGACTGCAAAACAACTGACAGAATGGCAATTACAATTACAGACTTTGGGACTTGGGAATTACAGAATGGGTGACTGACAGATCAAATGACAGAACATCTAACAGATTAAATGACAGATTGAATGACAGAATTACAGACAGATAAGGTTACTGACAGAATGACTGACAGAATTACAGATGGACTGGCTGACTGACACAACGACTGACAGATAGAATGACATAATTACAGACAGACTGGCTGACTGACAGAACGACTGACAGATAGAATGACAGAATTACAGACTGGGTGGCTGACAGAATGACTGATGGAATTAGTGAGAGAATTACAACCCAAAAAGGTGACTTACTAAATTTTAGTAGTTTAAACAGATTGGTTGACTAAAAGAACGACTGACAGATAGAAAGACAGAGTTGGAGACTGGCTAAGTGGCAAAACGACTGACAGATTCAGAAACTGACTGAGTGACTTACTGACTCTATGGTCGATACATCTCTTGTTCCATTTTGTCATTCTAACTTCCATTATATCATTCTCTTATATCATTCTTTGTCATGTTATCATTCCAATCTGTCACCCTAGAATTGAACAGATACAGCAAAGGTTTAAAATCATGGGGAACCTTTGATGGCATTATCAATGGAGATGTCAGGGCATGGGTGAAGACTTCACTTGGAACAGTGTGAAGTTTTATAGGAAGGGAGACGAGAAGGAAGATGTTCGCTGCGGTCCGCTGTGAGCTGCTTTTGTCTGCTGCTGATCTGCGTCAAAGAGGATTAGCCGTGTTATGACATTAAAGTTGAAGCGACGTTATCATCTGTAGCTGACAGGCAGGATTTGCTCCGTAATCGGACTACTAATGCACAATGAGGTGAGACATTGTTGCACAGCGATTGGAGGAGAATTTTATTTATTTATTTGCTCTATTTATATCCGAAGACCTGGCTTTTTTATTTCTTTAATCCACTAAGCAGCTCCGGCCTCAGGGCATAGACATTTCTATTGCTCTGATCTCAAAGACCTATTGTGAAGCTACAACAATTGTCACATTCAGGAAACGGAAGGAATTATTGTCCTTCTAAGCCTTTTTCATTCAACAGTAAAATTCTAATTTAAATACATGCACATTACCAAGGGAAAAAAATGCTTTTATTTCCATCAGCAAATTCTTGAAGCTTTTTATTTATTTTTATTTATTTATATATTTTTTTTGGTTAATCTCACTCTAAAGTTTCATTCACCTCAGGGTTGACAATATTTTTAAGGGTTGTCCTTTCTTCTCACCTTTCGGAGTTCTCTGGTGTGCTGCTGCTGCCTGGCCTGCTGCAGATAAATAGTCTTATATTTTTATAACTAATGTTTTTATGTTGCTAGACCACACAGAGGGCAAAGCAGCACCTTTAAAATTTATCTAGTCTCAAACGGTGAAGGCTTTAGTCGAATGTAAAGTGCTGTACCTCACGGATATATTATTATACAGGCGAGGGTTCCGCTGTAAATCACACACACCATAACCTTGACATCTTTGTAAAGGCAATAAAGCTCCGGCTGTTTGTTTGTAGATGTATGGGAGTTTGGTGGGTGGCTTTGGTTCTTCAAATATACTTGCAATAGTTTGTAGGTGTGTTTACGTCAGGTCCTGTTATGGATAGCTATGGTGTGGATTGATTTAAATCTGACAATCACATTTCTCACATGCTGTTTATTCCAAAATACAGTGATTTGGCTATGTCTGTTATTAAATCTTTGACAGTATTCAGTGAAACCCCCAGAACAGGCATGAAGGTAGTCATGTGTAGTCATGGAACAGCTTCGGTCACAAATTATTTTTATAGAGAAACGGCTATTGAACTTGGCGCTCCGAATGACAATTGAATAAAATTGATAGTTACAACAGTAGGTGGCAGAAGAAGTGAAAGTTTACAAATGGACAGTATTTGTAATCAATTTGTTTGAGTGATCCATTCAAGAATGCAGACTTATCGAGTAATATAATGTTACATCTTTATGAAGGAGTCATTGGGCTATTCATTCATTGACCCAGTAGGAAAAACTGAAGCACATTATGTTAGCTGACCAACAGAGCATAAATACACAATGCTTTGCATTTTATAAACACAACCAAGCCTTAAAAATATACCGTGGACAGACTCTTTAACTTAAAAAAAATACAATTGTATGCTAATGAACAGTTTGTAAGGTAGTAGTTCTTTTAGGTATTTAGAGATGTAAAATAAAATCATACTTTATAAGTACTAATAAAAAGCCAATATCTTAATAATCAGCAGGTAATACGCCAGTAGTGAACAGTGGAAATTGTTACATATTCTTATGAAAAGCACATAATCTGTATTGCTTAATGTCATCTTTTCTGAAGCATCAAAAGAAGTGGTTTAAGTACTTAGCCATGTGGTACTCTTAGCAGCTTAATTTGTACTGTAATATAGTGGTCAGTGGTATCAAATGGGGCACTAAGGCCAAGTAACAATATATACATGCTAACTTGATCAGATTATACGAGGAAGTATTTTGCACACTGATGAGTTCTGATTCACTGCTGTGAAACGGTTTATATCTGGACTGAATTTCTCATTGATAGCATTTCCTTCCAATAATGAGCCTAATTTTTGTACACATTTTTGTTGTTGTTTATTTTTTATCGCGTCTTCTCATGCCGTTGTGTTTACAACCATTACTGCAGGGAGAATTGCAAACTTGATGTAAACAAAAAATAAATGTGTGATACTCGATTAACCCAGAATCATGCTGCTCATCACAAGCCATACAGCACAATATGCAACACAATAATCATATTTTATATATTTTTACAACATTGCAATGGAATGAATAGTCAGTAGGTGTTGTGTCTCCAGTGCACTATGTGAGTCATGCTTTTTATTTGAAACTTCATGAAATCATGCCATGCATTTCCAGCCCCAAACATAACCCTCAGGGGAAAATGCACAAATGAATGAAAGTGTGCAAAATGGGGGGAAAAAATACAAGTTTTTCTTAAAATGTAAAACGCTTGCAAAATGTGCTGCCTATGTAGAGTTTTCCAAATCAAGGCTCTTGTTAGGCTACATCCTGCTGCTTTTGAATCATCTCTACCTCCTCTGAGACAGATATTATTTCTAAATACAGTTGCTTTGTACTTCATCCTGTTCCTTAACAAGTAAAGCTCTATCTGACCCTTGAGTTTTAGAAAATGTACTGCATTTATTTGTCGCACGACATTAATAGTATGACCCTTCAGGCTTGTTAACTGTACAGTTTAATCTGGAGGATGGGGAAGTTATAAAACTACAATTTCCAAGTGTCGTGCTGGGTTTCTGCAGGGCTATAAAGCCTCCGCAACTATAAAAGATGCTATTCTGATTTAGACTTACCACAGATTTGGGCCTCTGCGCAGCAAATTAGCAACAAAGTTTGCTTAGTTGTTTTGTGAACACTAGGTCCTGATATTAGTATGCTGTTTGCGTCTGAGTAAGTTCTGACTGGACTAAAGACCGTGATGCGAGCTTAAAAAGATATGCTTAAAGCTTTTAAAGAAAAGCAGAAAATTGATTTTTCTTGAGTCATTTAGCCAGGCTGCAACACTAATAGCTTTCCATTAAGTGACTATGCCCTCTGACTGCAGGCATTGAAGTGCCATTTGGCAGACAATTAAATAAATGAAAGTTTGTGTCAACACAACATTTGATTTATAAACAAGCATCATTTATTCTGATCGTGAGAGCATTTGAGCTTTGATTAATTTGAATGCTCAGGTTGCCATTACTGAACAAATAAGCTGTGCTGGGTTTGCGTGTAAAGGAATGTGGGGTAAATGTGTCTGTATTTAAGCGGTCTCAGCACATTAATCTAGCTAACGGGCTAGACACCATCTGAGTTTTGGTCACGTGACCATACACGTAGAAATGATTCATCAATTACAGCTGCCTGTGACAGAGAATGTTTTTTTTTTTTTTTTAGATTTCAAGTGTAGATCTGATATACCCTAATCCACTTTATATGACTATTTAAATTAACCTAAATATGTTTAACTATTTCGTTTTACAACCCCGAATCAGAAAAAAAAGTTGGGACAGTATGGAACATGCAAATAAAAAAAAGAAAGTAGTAATTTCTAAATTTCAAATGTGTTCCTCGTGCTTTTTATTTATTTATTTTATTTTATTAATTTTGGTTCTTGCAACACTTAAATAAATAAAATAAATACACAATAAATAAGTAAACAAAAAGTTAACAGTTTTAGAATTTACCTTAACCTGTAGGTAAATAGTGTAGAAATATCTCTGGATATATAGTATAAGATAATATAATCTCTGGAGAGCAAAAGCAGGAGAGCAAAAAGAGGAGGAAACACTTTGTAATTGTTTACCACTTTGTAATTTACCACTTTGTAATTGTTGCCATTCCATTTCACTACACTTAAGAGACATTTAGGGACTGAAGACACTAAGTGATGAAATGTTTTAGGTGTAATTTTATCCCATTTTTCCTGCAAACAAGTCTTAAGGTGGGCAACTGTACAGGTCTTCGTCGTCGCATTTTGCAATGGGCTACACATTCTCTATTGGAGACAGGTCGGGACTGTAGACAGGCCAGTTACTGTATGCAGTTTTGAAGGTGAAATATCCAAATGTCTTCCTATCATTCTTTAACGAACATTGTTTTTATAAATGTTTCAATAATTTTCTCACATATTTAATGGCAAATTGGCGATCATCTGCCCATCTTTGCCGAGGACTAGACCTTTCTTGGATGCTGCTTTTGTACTAAATCATAATTGCAATCACCTGTTGACATCACCTGTTTCAAATCACATCATTTAACCAATTTACCATATTGCTAATTCTAAACTACTCCTGTCCCATTTTATTTGGCATGCGTGCAGATTTGAATTAAAGAAAAGGATGTATATTCACAAATAAAATGAAGTTGACCAGACAAAACATGAAATATTCTGTGTTCATATTGTCTGCAATGAAATACAAGTCAAAGTAAATTTGGAAATCACAACTTTATTTTTTATTTGTGTTTTCCATACTGTCCTACATTTTCTGATTTGGGTTTGCAACTAAACAGTAGTCATGGCTATAAAGCATTTTTTTCTGAAGTTAAAAATAATCTAGTAAACTAATAATACTATTGTAAAGTGCTGTTTTAGATCTTCTAAATATTATGTAAAACTGACACATGTTGTGTTTTATTTATTTATGTTTTTTTTTATTTTTTTTTTACATTTATTCTTTATTTCTTTATTTTCTATATTTCTTTATTTTTGTTCTTTGATGCTCCATTACAGTAGAAAAGTACATTAAATCCAGCCATATAAACAAAATATATTTATCTTCTGGCATACAGCTACAAACATACAGCTACTGCTATAAACAGTTTGATACATGCATGAAATCCTACATGCATAAAGTGCTCGGCATATATCAGTACACCCCTCAAAAAAATATTTTAATTTCATATGTTTAATAGGAAGCTAAACAATATTATATTTGTGCATATACATTAGATTAGTCCGCACTGAAGCCAAATCTGGAGCTTATCTAACAAATTAATTTACGATAATGTAATATTACGATAATTTAAGAAAATAGCTTCATTCATTCGTTCATTTTTTCATTAATTAATTAATTAATTAATTAATTAATTCGTTCGTTCGTTCGTTCGTTCGTAGATCCTTATTTATTAGGGGTTGCCACAGTGAATTAACTGCTGACTATTCTAGCATATGTTTTACGCAAGCAGATTCCCTTTTGTAACAGTTGGTGACAATGACAACAGTGTTGAGGATCCAAGTGCAGTTTAATATTAAAAGTCAGTATAGCAGCAGTCATCTGGGGCAAACAGATTCATACAGGTAATCAAAACCGTAGCAATAAACAGGTGGAAGGTCAATAAGGCTGGCGGCAGGAAAGGGTAAACAAATAGCAAGGCTAAGATCAAAAACACGGAAGACAGAACTAAGGAAATGCGTCGTAAGGTCACAAACAGATAACAATACTCAGCAAAGACTGAGCGTGTATGTGCTGTTTATGTAGTGTTTGTCTTTGACAGTCCTCCGGTGGTGTGTATGCAATCAGTCGTTATATGGAGCAGGAGTGTGTGTATGTGCGCAGCATGACTGGGGTTGTAGTTCTTTAACAAATCTGTAGTTCCCGGAAGTGTGTGTGATCGTGACATTACACCCCCCCCCCCCCCCCCCAAAGGGGCGGCTCCAGGCGGGGGGGGGGGCGGAGGCGGAACAGGGGGAGGGATGGAGGGACAGTAGCATGGAGCTGCGGAGGACCTGGCGCTTTGGTGATCGTGACACCCTTCCAGCCACAACCTAGTACTAGGAAACACTCTTACACTCTTGCATTTGCACCAACACTCATACACTATGACTAATTTCGATTGCCTACTTAACTTATAGTGCATGTCTTGGACTGTGGGGGAAACCGGAGCACCTGGAGGAAACCCACAGGGAGAACATGCAAACTCCACACAGAAAAGCTTCTTCCATCCCACCCAAATTAAATAAAATAAGATTTTCTCCACAAGAAAAAAAAAAAAAGCAAATACTCTGCAAACTTTCTTGCTCTGCCTAACATAACTTGCAAAATATTAGAAAAACAAATCCTGAAGGGGGCCAATAATTCTGCCTCCAACTGTGTATATGTATAAATTCCAAAAATATTCCAATTTAAATGTATCAATAAAACGCCGTTGTTGTTGAGCTAGTAGCATAAATATTTTATTACTATTATTTTTTGCCATCAGCAGTTTTACTCTGAAACTTTGGTCTGCCCTTTTGGAATCGCCTCCGGTGGTTCTTTTGTTATTTGATAGTGAGGATTTTGTCCACAAGGCTTTGTCAAGGCCAACACAAAATCACACTCATCCAATCGCTCCAGGACACATAAACCCACCGCTGATCCTCGAAAGACCCTGTGCTCCCATTCGATCAAGAGCACCAGCTTTTAACCTGCATGTCATTACTTACACGTTTCATTATTTCAGTGTCCATTAGTTAAAGGCCTCACTCGTTAAACGCTCCTATTTTCAGTATTAATAAATGAGTTTTAAATGGCCGCTTCACGTAGCCTAATCAATTTTTGATTGATACAGCGCCGATTAATCTACGTGAAACCGGAGCGAGGACATTGTTTCATTACACGGCAAACTCACAAATAGCATTACCTCAAATGTGATCTTTTTCCTTGAATCAGTTTTTGCGAAGGTTGTCCCAGGTGGTGCTTCTGTGAGGAGGAGATTATGTGATTCTGATATAATAATGCTGTGTGTGTGTGTTTGTGGTATGTGTGTGTGTGGTGATTGTTTATCAATTGTTGATTTCCAGAAATGTTCCCCATGAATGGTGTCAGGACTGATAGCATTGTTATTTTATTTATATATTTATTTATTTTTGAGCAGAGAAAGGGAGCACAGCACCTGCGGCAGCTTCTAAAAAAAAACTAAAAAACAAAACATGTATTTGTATGCAAATTGAGAAATACAACAACAGTTACTGTCACTAATAATAAATATATACGTTTTTGGAATGAAGTGACCTTGCTTTTAATTTATAATTGCATTTAAATACATTTGAAAATTTATTTTGTTTTATTTTATTTTATGTTATTTTATTTTGTTTTGTTTTATTATTTTATTTTATTGTATTTAATTTTATAATTTTTATTTTTATTATTTTTTATATATGTTTTTTTAAATTATTTTTATTTTATTTATTTTTTATTTATTTATTTATTTATTTATTTATTTATTTATTTATTTATTTATTTATTTATTTCATTTCATTTTCATTTTCATTTCATTTCATTTCATTTCATTTCATTTTATTTCATTTTATTACTTAATGTTATTTAATATTATTTCATTTTATTTCATTTATCTGTAAAATGACTTTGCCAACAACTAGAAACTGGAAATCTATATGCACACACACAAACATGCACACATGCACACACACACATTGTTTGAGCTGGATTGCATTTTATTACACTGTACTTTTGAATGCTAGTATACAGTCACAATTTCACTTCATTGTAAATAAATTTAAAAACAAAAATGTTTAATTGTATAGTTGTTGTCTATTTCACAAATCTATAGCTAAAATAACAGTCCTCTGTTACTTATTAAATAAATACATCTCAACTGTTGTTTGTTTTCAAATGAAATGACACGTGCATTGTAATGGGACATAAATAAGTTTAGCCATGCTTTCAATAGTGTGTATCGTCACTTCAGAACCACTCTCTTCAGTCGATTCACTAGAAATCAATTGAGTATCATTAAACAGAGCTCCGGCTGATTTTTCTTTCATTGCCTTTTTTTATAGGCTCATCTGATTGAATTGAGCCGCGTGAATAAGAGGCTGAAGAACTCTGCGTGTTTTCTCAAGACTCCTTTGACAGGTAAATTAAAGACCGCTGTTTATATTTCCTCCCTTAATCAGCCATTTAAAGCACGCTTTAGCGCTTCCCAAGATCTCCCTAGACCTGACATTGCAGTTTCCTTCCTCAAATCTTTGGCTCTTTCATCTTCCCCTCTGGACTCTTAAAGGAACACTCCAATTGATTTATATTTATATATACATTGGATTTGAAAATAGGCTAATTTTACAAGTTAAACAGTAGAGTTTAATATTTTTATTCTATTCAACCGATCTCCAGCTCTGGCAGGAGCACTTTTCGTTAATGCCTAGTTCAGACTGCATGATTTTAGCCCCGATTTTGACTCACTGACAGGTTTTGAGAAATCGCCGACAAATGCCTGAAATCACAGGCAAATCGTTGCTCGTGCATGCGAGTGACAATCACACAATATGAACTATCAAAGACGCGATCTGAGAGAATCGCCGATGAATATCTGGAGCTGTCTGCGATTCAAATCATGCTATGTGAAATGAGTTTTGACTGAAAATAACACCAGCGATCGCCAATGAGAGATCAGCTTTCACTAGTGGGTACCTGCAGGCCAGCGGGAGGTTGGGGGTGAAGTTAAAAGCACTCATTTTCAGTTTATTCGGACAGGAATATTAGAGTAAATTTGTCATAAGCTCCTGTGTCTGTTTGACGTGTCATGCGAGAAATATCACAACCCAACCCGGTCAAAAAATAAAAAAGTTGGGGAGATATTGCTAATTTCCTTCAAAGCCGGGGTGAGCAAATATGCATTTTCTACTCCATTAAAGGCTTCTTTCTCGTTATGTAGTTAATAACAAAAGATATACTACGTGTTTTTGGGTGTGAGACGTAGTTTGGACAAAGTTGTCTGCGATTCTTCCTATTTTGAAGTCATGCAGTATAAACTCCCCGATGCCGATCCATCTTGCAGTGTAAACAAAGCAGCGACAAAACGCAAGCCCAGATAATCATGCATTGTAAAAACATCTGTGACACGACTACTTTGAAAATCAAAGAATTTATGAGAGAAATAAGGGTGAACACTACCAAATTGAATTTGTTTGTTTAAATTCAGCTCATATAAATTGTTTGCAAACACTAACCTAAAATAAAAAATGAATCTTTTTTTTTTTTTCAGTGGGCTAAGACCGACGTAAAAAGAAAAGTTGCTATTTTCTAGGTTGATGTGACTATAGAAACTATAATCTCATTCTGATTTAATAATCATGGAAATTTGCTGTATTTTTATCCGTAGTGATTTTATGCTGTAGTCCTGGTCCCACTCTGTGGACTTTTTAAGGTGCTGTATAATATCAGCTTAAAATAGGAAAACTATGAAAACCTTTTCCTTAAAAGTTTTTAGGGAGATGCTAGCCTAATCTGATTCAATGATTTATGCTAAGCTAAGCTAAGCTAAGCTAAAAGTGCTTCAACCACAGCTGAAGATCTCGAAGAGACTTGTAAATTGACCTGAAGAGACAGGTAAAATGCACCTATTTCCTGCACCTCCTGCAAAAGTAGAGTGTTTCTTTAACAGTGCTTCTGAATGTATGTTAAGGTGAAGTCAGGTTAACACATCAGGTGATCTGGAGATGGATGTTTGATGACTGAAAATTATCAAAACTCTTTTTTTAAGGGTTTTGAGTGAGATGCCAATAGTCTAATCCGATTCAATGATTTATGCAAAGCTAAGCTAAAAGTGCCCCTACTACAGCCAAATATCGATATTTAAGCTCTGATTTAAAATGGTCAAACTCAACTGTTTAAGAGATGACTTGTGAAATGACCCCATTCCTTCCCCATCCAAAAAAAGTGGAGTGTTCACCTTAACATGCATCAAGAGGCACTGTTAATGGAAGTCAGGTTAACACATCAGGTCACCTGGAGATGGATGAATCTGATGCCGTTTGTTGGCTGAAAATGATCAAAACTCTTGGGTTATGAGCGAGATGCTACTGGTCCAATCCGATTCAATGATTTATGCTAAGCTAAGCTAAAAGTGCTCCCACTAGACCTGAAGATCGAAATTCAAGATCGGATTCAAAAATGGTAAAACTCAACTGTTTAATTGGTGTCTTGTAAAATGCCTATTTCCAAAAATAAATAAATAAATAAATAAATACATACATAAAAAAATTGGAGTGCTCCTTTGAACTGTGCCTCAGGTCAGGTTAACACATCAGGTCACATGGAGATGGATAAATCTGCTGCCGTTTGTTGGCTGAAAATGATCAAAGAATATTTTTTAAGTGTTTTGAGTGAGATGCTAATGGTCTAATCCGATTCAAGGATTTATGCTAAGCTAAGCTAAGCTAAGCTAAGCTAAGCAAAAAGAGCTCCTATTACACCCAATTATCGATATTTAAGCTCTGATTTAAAATGATAAAACTCAACTGTTTAATAGATGACTTGTGAAATGAGCCTATTTCTCCCCCTTCCAAAAAAAGTGGAGTGTTCCTTCAACTTTACCTGTCAATGCATGTTAAGGTGAAGTCAGGTTAACACATCAGGTGATCCGGAGATGGATGAATCTGATGCCGTTTGTTGGCTGAAAATTATCAAAACTCTTGGGTTTTGAGCGAGATGCTAATGGTCCAATCCGATTAAATGATTTATGCTAAGGGCGCCACGGTGGCCGAGTGGTTAGCACATTCGCCTCACAGCAAGAAGGTCGCTGGTTCGATCCCCGGCTGGGCCCGTTGGCATTTCTGTGTGGAGTTTGCATGTTCTCCCCGTGGTTGCGTGGGTTTCCTCCGGGTGCTCCGGTTTCCCCCACAGTCCAAAGACATGCGGTACAGGTGAATTGGGTAAGCTAAATTGTCCGTAGTGTATGTGTGTGAATGACAATGTATGAAAGTGTTTCCCAGAGATGGGTTGTGGCTGGAAGGGCATCCGCTGCGTAAAACAAATGCTGGATGAGTTGGCGGTTCATTCCGCTGTGGCGACCCCGGATTAATAAAGGGACTAAGCCGAAAAGAAAATGAATGAATGAATGATTTATGCTAAGCTAAGCTAAAAGTGCTCCCACTATACCTGAAGTTAAGATCAGATTTAAAAATGGTAAAACTCAACTGTTTAATAGGTGACTTGTAAAATGCCTATTTCCAAAAAAATAAAAATAAAAAAGTGCAGTGTTCCTTTTACTGTGCCTCCCCGAGCGTGGTAAGGTGAAGTCAGGTTAACACACGAGGTGATCTGGAGATGGATGAATGTGCCGCCGTTTGTTGGCTTTCATTTCAGCCGCTGCGCAGAGAGGTCTGATCTTTCATCACTCTTTCTTCCATGTCCCTCTCCTCCTCCACTATTTTCAGCTCTCCGTCAACACAACACAGATGCTCAGCGGTGCATCAAACTGATCTATATACGTGTTTGCGTTTGTGTTTGTTTTTTTACCAAGGAGCCTGTTTGTCGGTGTATGTGTTTTTTTTGTATTTGTCTCGCAAGGTCACTGACAGAACAGATTAAAAGCGAGGTGTTCCTCAGGGAAAGAGCAGGAAAAGCGTGTGTCTGTCAGAAGGATTGACTCTCTTGTCATACACAGCTTTTCTCTCCAGCAGTTGCTGTTCTCTGTCGGTGGATGAATCACAGGTTGAGTGTTATTTTGGGTGATTTTTTTTGTACCGGGAGGTGCTATGCGCTTGGTTAAGGTGAGGTGTGGAATTTTTTCGTGATATGTATAAATTAGAGCTTCAAAGTACCGTATGTGCTAATGTTTTTTTTTTTAATTAACATATAGTTGTGTGTGTGTGTGTGTGTTTTTGTCATTGTAAGAATAGCAATTTAATGTGTTAAATGATTGAATAAGTTGAGAACTAATGTGTTAATGGGCCTCACAGTGGCGCAGTGGGTAGCACAATTCCCTCACAGCAAGAAGGTTGGGCAGTTGGCATTTCTGTGTGGAGTTTGCATGTTCTCTGCAAATTAGCGCGGGTTTCCTCCAGGTGCGTCGGTTTCCTCTAAGTCTTAAGACATGTGGTATAGGTCAATTGGGTAAGCTAAATTGGCCCTAGTGTATGTGTGCAAATGAGTGTGTGTGGATGTGTCCCAGTGATGGGTTGCAGCTGGAAGGGCATTCATTCATTCATTAAATTATTTTCTTTTCAGCTTAGTCCCTTTATTAATCTGGGGTCATCACAGTGGAATGAACCGACAACTTATACACAGCAGATGCCCTGCTGCAACCGATTTCTGGGGGTGATCCATACACACTCATTCACACACATACACTACGGACAATTTAGTTTAGCCAATTCACCTATATTACGTCTTTGGACTTGTGGGGGAAACCGGAGCACCCGGAGGAAACCCACACGAACACGGAGAGGACTTGCAAACTCCACACAGAAATGCCAACTGACCCAACTCACTTTCTGGCTGTGAGGCGATCAAGCTACCCACTACATCACCATGGTGCCAGCTGGAAGGGGATCCACTGCATAAAACACATCATGGATAAGTTGCCGGTTCATTCTGCTGGGGCGACCCCAGATTAATACGAGACTAAGCTGTTAAGAAAATCAAATCAATGAATGTGTTGATTTTTTTTTTTACACATTTAAAGGGATAGTTCACTCATAAAAGGAATTTACCTTGTGAAAACCACCCATGTGGCTTTAAATATTTCTTTTTTCTCTTAAACACTGAAACTATTTAGAAAAATACTGGTTGCTGGGGACTCTTTAGTAGGACAAGACAAAATATGCAGACATTTTTTGCTATTTTCGTGGAGAATTTTGTGAAAAATCTGCGAATCTATGCGTAATGGCTTTTGAAGTATCGAAACTAAAAACTTGAGATATGACATAAAAATAATACATTTTTACTTTTATTTAATGTTTACAATGCAAATCCAATTTTTACTCATATTTAGTAAATAACGCAAGTCTTTCATATAATATATCTGCTAAAAGACAGAAAATATTTCTTGACAAACTGTATTGTAAATAAATCGTGAACATTTTAATATTACTAATATTATATCATAATATAAGTGAAGGCGCCACGGTGGCCTAGTGGTTAGCACGTTCGCCTCACAGCAAGAGCAAGCAAGAGCACAGCAAGTCCAAAGACATGTGGTATAGGTGAATTGAGTAGGCTAAATTGTCCGTATAGTGTATGAGTGTGAATGTGTGTGTGTGTATGTTTCCCAGGGATGGGTTGCGGCTGGAAGGGCATCCGCTGCGTAAAAATATGCTGGATAAGTTGGCGGTTGATTCCGCTGTGGCAATCCCGGATTAATAAAGGGACTAAGCCGACAAGAAAATTAATGAATGAATATAAGTGAAATTAATTAAAAAAACTAAATAAATATAAATTTACACACATTTACACAATTATATAGATTCAGACTCAACTAAGGGCTAAAAATCTGCCGAAGTCTGCGGATTTCTGCGCATGCATATTCCGTGTGGGCCTACTCATTATTATTCACACAGAAATATCTGAAAAAACAATTCTGAACAACTTTACTGCTAAATTTAAATATGTGCTGTTTACACAAGCAAGGATGTTCCAGAGGTTTTTCCGGAAAGGACCAGTGACATATCCATTCCAAAATACCAGTAAATTCTGACATCATTAACCAAAAATGGTCTTTTAATGGCCATTTCTGTATTTATAAACATGAAGGAGGCCTGTCTTTTTTAGATGGTTTCACTTTTATTTAAAACTTTAGCATTCATGTAGCTGCTTTTGTCCCAGCCAAATAACTATAGGGGGGAAAAATGCTAGTATCTGAAGGCAGAAGTGTTAACCGCATCTAAAACAGCTTTACATTTATTCATTCATTCATTTATTCATTTTCCTTTGGCTTAGTCCCTTTATTCATCAGTGGTCACCACAACGGAATGAACCACCAACTTATCCAGCATATGATTTACACAGCAGATGTCCTTCCAACTGTAACTCAGTACTGGGAAACATCCATACACACTAATTCATACACATACACTACGGCCAGTTTAGCTTATTCAATTCACCTAAAGCGCATGTCTTTGGACTGTTGGGGAAACCAGAGCACCCATAGAGAACATGCAAACTTCACACACAAATGCTAACCGACCCAGCCAGCACTCGAACCAGCGACTCGCAGCTTTACATATTCCATTACATAACAAATTCTGATGGATATTGTGAACAACTTTAATGAAAAGATGTCGAGGTGCACATTTGAGTGTGTGCTGCAGCTTGTGCGAGACTCACCAGAGCACTCCTTCACATGCACATGCATCACACAGCTGAGCACAGAGATTACAGCTCTCACAGCAGTTTATCATAAGCATTTTATTGATCAATTTTTTCCACAGTTGGCATTAAGAAGGAACATCGAAATGTTAACTGACTAACAAGCAGCAGCTAAACGTGTCTGGAGAAGGATTCAAAAGTGTTTATTTTCACAAACAGTGTGGATGTGAATGCATCTGAATGTTCTGATCGACGGGAGTAGATGTCCCATGTCAGTGTGTTTACCAGTTAATGTTCGCATTACCGTTAATGTGTTAATTCTCTTTCTGGAAAATTAGTGGAACGAATTTACCGGTATTTTCAAAAAGGGCCTGTTCACACATGATCTCTTTCTGAAAAATAGCCAGTAATTCTTCAGGACAGTCTGTATGTGCGAAAGGGATACTGGCTTCCATTTGTCTGATGGGTAATATCAAGCAGCATTCTTCAAAATATCTTCTTTTGTGTTCACCAGAAGAAAGAAACTCAGATGGGTTTAAACAAGCAAAGGTTAAAATAATAGTGACAGAATTTCATTTTTGAGTGAACTAGCCCTTTAATGCATCCGCACATACATTTGATACAGTTGACTGGTGATGAAAATGATGGAAGTTAATGACTCACTGCGTGGTTGAGCATATTGAATGTGGTTATATGCCCTTAAAATTCAAGCTGTTGGGCCATAAATGCACCATATACGTTTTTGTTTTATATTTATGTCATTTGATGAAGGCAGTATAACATAGGCAACATTCTTTTTTTTCCCTAAAACAAATGCAGATTTAGTGCCTTTATGCAAATGTTATATTGATTTTTACAACAGTTTAGTAAAAAAATAAAAAATATTGTGGTATATTTGAAATGCATTATTGCCGGTTTTTAGCAAATCTATTATTATTGTTGTTGTTGTTGTTGTTGTTGTTGTTGTTATTTTATTTTTATTATTATTAATTATGATGATGATGATGATGACGACGATAATAATAATGAAGGGAATAAGCTGAAGGAAAATGAATTAATTAATGAGTACTACTACTACTACTGTACTACTACTACTATTAATAATAATAAAACATTTCAGTAAATATTTAAAAATCACTTAATTATAGTTCACAATTTTTTTAGCAGCATGTTATTATTTCAAATCTGTATGAATCTTTATTTTAATAGTTTTTTTCAGATCACAGATTTGTTTAATCAAACATTGGCCATCGTTACAAATTTCATATAAAAAAAATAATTGTATAAAAAATATATGTCACTTAGGGGTTTCTTTCCTTATAAAATAACAATTGGTCTGAATAAAAATGCTTTCTCATACAGGCTAATACTACAATGAATATTATATCTTAATAAAGTATTTATCTATAAAATATAAAATTCTGCTCGGTGGTCAAATAATTCTAAATAATGGCTGCTGTTCAGGGCGCTCTCAGCAGTGGCAGATCAAGCCTGCTTGAAAACAATTTTTAATTTTTAAGTGGCCCAGATTGCAAACTTCACCTTTTAAAGAGGCTTTTATTTCGCTTTCATCAGTCTGCAATTCAGGAAAACACTGTATGCCATTTGCATGTTAATGATGTAGTTTGTTTACTCACTAGACTATGGTTCTTCAGCGAAAAACAGAGATGATTAATAACCGAAAACCATTCATTCATTCATTCATTCATTCATTCATTCATTCGTTCAGTCATTCATTTATTATACATTACAGTAACTGTAACATTTTAAAAACCTTCAGGGAACACTATATACTGTCAGGATTAAAACGGTGTTGTAGACTCATGAATAAACAACTAACCCTAACCCTATCTTTAAATAGCAGGTGCGTAGTTTTATAACTTTCTTTATATAACTTTCCATTATAACTATAACTTTCTTTCATTATAACTTTTCTTACTTTTCTAACTTTCTGATGGAATTGCATAGCAGAAATAAACACTTCTTCTGTTTTCATTCAGAAGCACATATTTAGGACTAACAAATATGATTTATATATTCTGATTGCATATAAAATTTCCATCTATTTTGAATACTTAACTAATAAAGTAATAAACTTTATGTAATTTATATTTGTTAAATACAAATTAACTAAATAGGACCAAGATTTATGTAATAATATTATTTTGTTTTAATGCTTCTTACTAATTCATCTATTGTGTGGAGGATGGCGCTGCATCGTTTTTGCTCCTGAATATTAAGCAAACCAATCTCATAGAATTTAACTAATTGGGCCTGGCTTTTTCTACTGCTATATATATATATTTATACCATATGCATATCTTTTAGCTGATTAAAAAGTATTCGATTTTAACAGATTTAGATGGATTCTAAGTAGGGGTGTGACGAGATCTCGGTCTATGAGATCTTGCGAGATTAAATCGAGTTGAGATTTCTTGTCGAGGTGAAAAGTTGTCTCGTGAGTTGTGATGTTATGATGGAGTGTGAGGGTGAATTTAGCTCTGAAGATTTGAGGCAGGATTGGATTTGAACCGTAAGTCAACTACTTTGCACACACCTGGCAACCTTGGGACGGTGTGACGTTACCAACTGGAGTTGGTAACGTCAACTGCAACCACATAAACTGCAGCCACATAAATTAACCATGGGCTGGAATTGCTCTTTAGATATGCTTAAAGTCATAATTGTCGTAAACACAAATCAAATTAAAATGTGAAATATTCCTATTTCGTCATTTAGTTGTATTATTGGAGTGCTGTACAGACATGTAAACTATCAAACTATTAGCTTCGTGTAGGACTTTTAGCCACTTTGCGACAGAATAAGCTATACACACATTGCTGTTTAACACTCATTTCTGCACCTACCGAGACAGTAAAGCACCACAGACACGCATATCTCCTCTGAGTGCGTGCACACACACAATGAACTCCTGGAGACACACACTCCCTTCATCATCTTCCTCATTTATGCCTCTGGAAAAAAGGAAAGTTTTCTTTTCATTTGGCGTGCGGCATCAAATTCCATTAAAACAGCTTTCTCCTATCAGTCCATACTCGGATCCAATAGCTCAACGTTTGTGCAGTCAGTAGAGCTTATAGCAAAATATTGAACAGTGACATTCATCACAAGTTGATTTTTAAAAAAATGTACGTTGTTTTATATTTTGTGATCTTATATTTTTTAGTTGAATAAAAATCTTTTTCCATTCATATATTAGCAAATATTTTCCAGCCGCAACCCATGACTGGGAAACATCCACACACACTCATTCACACAATTTAGCTTACCCAATTCACCTATAGCGCATGTCTTTAGACTTGTGGGGGGAACCGGAGCACCCTTTGGAAACCCACACCAACACGGGAAGAACATGCGAACTCCACACAGAAGTGCCAACTGACCCAACCGAGACTTAAACCAGCGACCTTCTTGCTGTGAGGCGATTGTGCTACTCACTCTGCCACCGTGATGCCGTCTTAGCTAAATATTTTGCAGTGTTTGCATGCCTTTTACAGCATAGAATTAATTAAAGTAGAAGTAAAATAGCATTCATCAAAAGTTCATTAAAAAAAGCACCTAAATCATTTTGCGTTTTGTAATTTGTAATTTTTTTATTTTTATTTTTTTATTCAGTTGAATTTTCCATTCCTACACAGCAAAAAAAAATCAGTGTACATTTAACTCAATTTGAGTTTGACTTAACACTCCTTGGGTGTACATATGGGTGTACTCCCTCCATTTTGGAGTTAAAATAACACTTTCTAAAGTGGAATTTGTACACCACACACAGAGTTCATTTTAACACAGAGTTTATTCTTACATCAAACTGGAGTGTGTGTTACTCTTCAAAGTGTTCATATATTAAATTTTTACATTTTTCACTTTATTTAATAACAAAAAAATCTAAATGGATTATGCATGTGTGTATAAGCTAATGAGTGCATATAGTACACTGCTTCTGATGAGAATTAATTTATTATATCATCAAGACTCGTAAAACATACTGGTTTGATCACGGTTTGACCGAAAGAACCGGTTCGAGAAAAAAAAAGGACTTTCCATCACTAGTGGGAAATACACTGCATATTGGGGTAAAAGTTTAACACTGAAAAAAAAACTCTTAATTATATGCTCTTTCACACTCGTGGATTAAAATGTACTCCGGTTAGTACACTAAACAACACCAAAAAAAAAAAAAAACTATATTTAACACTGGAATTTTTGCTGTGTATATTTCATCATTGAGGATAGCAAAAAATAGTATAAAACCCAGTCTGTCTCATCTTGTCTCGTGAAGTAAGCGTCTTGTCGCATTTCTAATTCTAAAGAACTGACAAATTTAAAAACTGACAAATTAAACTCAAAAGGTTACAAATAGGGAAGAACTTTATGGTGATTCAGCATTTCAGCTTGATTCATTCAAGGAAAAGGACAACACAAAGATGAAACCTAAACAGATATGGAATAAAATCAGAGGTGTTTATCTCACTAAAAAGGGGGTTGGGTGTTAAAGTGCTACACATGAAAAGAATTGTTTAAAAGCTTGATGTAGAGCAAAATAAAAAAAACTTTGAGTGAACCGCGTGTCCACGGTTGACTCTCTCCTAACTATTCTTCCTTGAGAATCATTTTTAAGTCAGTCATAGCTGTTTTACCCCAAGTGAAGTGACTGGAGGCAGTTATGAGGACTTCAATTAAGATGGAACGTGATTTTCAAGATTAAAAAAAAAAAAAAAAGTGAGAGATGAGAGAGAGGCTGAACGCTCAGGGAAATGATTTATGTCCTTTTGTGCTTCCACCTGAAAAGGATTCCCACGTCTTTGAGATCCTCATGAATCAGTCTGCCCCGTGCATTCTCTGGGTTTGCATTTGTGGTCTGTCTAGAAAAAGGTCAGCATCATTTTTCCACCTCATGTAAGGTGTAGAGACATTGCTAAATGAGCGGTTCAGGAAGCATTACACCCACATCTATGTTTTTTTTCTTCTTCTCCTTCCCCTGTGGAGTGTTTTGCCACTAACAGTTAGACATCAGGTCTATGGGGTCATCTGAAACCACTGGGCTTGTTTTCACATCAGTTGCTTGGAAACCGATCGCTCATCTGTGACATTAAAAACATGTAAAGGGAAATTTCAATTATCATTTTCATAAATGTTCAACATTTTCATAAATGTTGGTATTGTTGTCGACCATCTGTTTAACCATACAACAGACATGTTTAGTTATAATTACAGTTTTACCCCATTGCTTGCATGTAAACTGATATTGAAAGCTACAGTATATTAAAGAAGAGAGCCCGAACAACTGGACTATTATGGCCCGTTTCCACTGAGTGGTACAGTACGGTACGGTTCGATATGCTTTTTAGGCCATTTTCACTGTCTAAAAGCGTACCGAACCGTACCACTTTTTGGTCACCCATTGCAAAGGGTACCAAAAGGCGGAGCTAGATGCGCAGCTGAATGCTATTGGTTTACAGAGGTACGTCATTTGCTCACACAACAAGCCAGAATGAAAACAAAGGACCCACCATGTGTAATACACAGCCGAGAGACAGAACACCGAAATAATATAAACATAATAACAAGCCATGGTCGACCCGAGCCCAAACAAACCTTGTCAAAGCCAAAAAGAAGAACAACAAATTCTCCCCTGTGCCACATAGATTTTTTACGAGCCCATCTAAAATGCGAGCGCTTTCGCTTTCTCACGTGCGCATCAATATTTGAAATAACAAACTTCTTGAGCTGATGATAATAACGTGCGCTTGTTTTTGATGTGCTTTTGAAACCCGATCCTTTCAGAAACAGACAAACGCGAGACTGACGCTTGCAAAAACAAATGAGAAGCTGGAAAAAACAAAGGAGCATATTATGGTTTCAGCAAACATGAAGAAACTGCTTATCATCATCACCTTCTGGACTATTCTGAACTAGAAATGACGAAATTACTCTCTAACAGAGGTTACATGTGCTGGTGAAGATTAAAGACACAGATGAGAGGTATGCGCTGACTGTGGGCTAGATTTTGTGTTGTTTTTGAACCTAAATAAGTGTAATAAATGTATGCCGTGTGTAGTTTTCATGCAATTGGTAACTTATCAGAGACTGTAAGGGGCTGTATGTGTTCATATATGCTACATTTATTTATTTTATACAATCGCGGACCGTAGGCTATTTTGATCTAGTTATAATCAGATCATGTTCATAGAGAGGTCAGTAATGAACATTTATACACCAGTATTTATGTGTGTAATAAAGCATATGTCTTGTGAGAAGTGCTTCTCATATGATTTGTAAACGACCCGTTCAGCTTTATTGTAGAAATTTTGGACGAGCAAGAATGACGTGGACTAAAACTTTCTGTCGTGCACCACACCCACCAAAAGAGTACCCTTTAGCATTGGAAACGCAAGCCTGATGGCATGAAATCAATCTGCTGCATCTGACCCTATTACTGTGTCTTTAATCTATGTGTGTTGTTTTAAAACCTGTAACTGCTATTATTTTTGTAAGTCTTCTGTAGCATATGGACAAATTATGTTTATTCTAATAGTTTCATAAAATGAATTAGATTTTTTGGGAAATCACCAAGCAACATCCCCCAAATTATCCCGCAGCCCCCCGAAGGGTCTCTGTTATTTTCCCAGCTGTAACATGTATTATAAATAGTGTTTAAAACATCACAAAA
>CAIGQQ010033467.1:2165101-2172824 GCA_903798035.1 Danio albolineatus
GGGGCTCGAACCAGCGTCCTTCTTGCCATGAGGCGACTGTGCTATCCACTGCCCCACAGTGTCACCCCTCTTACAAGCAACAAGCATGCGTGAATTATGTAAATATCAACATTCCTGTTCAACACAAAAATGTTTGTCCAGAAAACTCAGTTAAACCTGTAGACATAACATTTTAGCGAATATTGCTGACATAATATATATTTTATGTAGATCAATAGTTATTCACAATTCTTGGTATATATATATATATATATATATATATATGGCAGAAAAAGGAAAGTCCGCTGAACAAATCGTGATTTTATTTTTTACAGTGTACTGGCCATATCTATCAGTTGATAACCACTTATAATGACTGATGACATTTAAATTTGCTGGTTTGTCAAGGGGGGCATGCACAAAATGTTCCAGAATGAAAGTGAAAGTGTCAAACTGCAGAAGTCGACAAATTAAGAATGAAATACCCGGAATTACATGAAACTACATGAAGGAAATGTGCTATAACAGTGGTTCTCAACTGGTTTGGCCACGGGACCCACATTTTTACATTGTCATCAAGCCGCGACCCAAATTTTTAGAAACTGTAATATAATTTTAGGAATTATAATTAATTTGTATTTATTTGTTAACATACACAAGTAGTGAAAGAAAATTCATGAGATAATCAGCAAGACTTACAAATAAACAATATTTTATTGCTGACATTTAACAAAATCAAATTATATCAAATATCATAGAATCAAATTATAGAAATATTACAAAGTAAAAACGACAAACACTGTAAACAGTGGTTAGGGTAAGGAAAGGTTGTTACCATAAACAAAACTGAGCTGTTAATAAAACATGAACACTGATCCTGTTGAACAGAACAAACCAGCAAATTGTAAAATGATTAAAACATCCGTAACCATTTTTACATCTAATATGACAGCAATTATAAACATCTGTTTCACTTAACAGTAATTTGGAAAGATAATGAGATAACTAAGGATGTGTTTTACTGATGTGATAAGAGTTTCAAAGTCAGGGGTGATGGTAGACAGTGCTACCCGAAGATCGTGCTCTATGTACAACCTGTTCCTTTGCTTGGAGTCAAGCGGCACCAAGGAAGAGAAGCCACTTTCACACAAATACAGAATTCTGAATGGGCTGGGTGAGGGCTTACTTCACTGAATTTCCTTTTCAGCCTCTTATCACATGACAGCTCCACAAGCTGACTCTCTATGTTGCTCGGCAACATGACGCTTTCCACGTTGATTCCAAAGGGATCGGTTGTCGTGCACGCATTTCAAAATAAAAGTCCGGTATACGCAAAACAAGTTAAAAATTAAACTTTTGTTTTTTTTTTGACCACACACTCCGTGACCCACTGAAAATGTTCCTGCAACCCACTTTTGGGTCGCGACCCACCAGTTGAGAAACACTGTGCTATAACATGTAAAACATTATCATGAAAGGACCATTCAAAAAGCAACCCATGTAAACACCTCATCATATTATTGTCTTATTCCGATTAAGGTAAATCATTTAATTACTGATGTTCATCTAAACGCAGTCATTTATTCTCAGAATTTCGATTACAAGTGAACAAAGCTAAATACAGGTGTAAACAGGGTCTGAATGATTTGAAGCTTGTCCAGTTTTGGCCATCTCTTGTTGTAGTCGAAAAAACACATTAAGGTTGGATTGCTTTTGGTTGAATGTATTGGAACAGCTGCAAAATACCACCTACATTACTCTCCTATGAGCATGTGGTCATTATTGGGATGTGCTGTGAGAAAGAGCACCAAAACACGGTGTTCAGTCTTTTCTCTGTTGTATCAAATTGTGTCGCGGTCAATATTATAGTTGCTGTCCACATCCTTTTCTTCGGTAAAGATGGGTTTGTTCAGTCAATAGTGCTCGTGAGTCATATTGAGTGCTCCTGCAAAAGGGATGTAAAGCATGATGAAATAACAGGGAAGAGTCTTGATGAAATCTGAACATAAGAGACACATCTGATGTGTGAGAACAGTAATGAAGACATTTTGATAGCAGTTTATTAGACATTGGAACTAGACATGTATGTCAATTATAGAGCATGCCACATAGCAATCATTAGAGTGACTGTCTGCTTTATAAATGCTATTACTTTATTTTTATTATTTAACACATTTATTGTATGATCTCACTTCAAAGGGATCTCTTATGAGAGTTTAATTAATGTCTAAATTGGACAGGCAAATCAAAGAGTAAACAAAATCTTTACACAATTCATATAAACTATTCATTTCTTGTCTCTTTGGTAAACAAGAGACTACAACAACACTATTTGTGAAAAAATGAGCAGATTATGTAAAATAAATATTTTTATTTGGATAATATAGATGTTTAGCACATTATATTGAAATGGATTTAAGAGTTTAAAAGGTATTTATGTTATCAAATCTATTTAATATTTGTCAATATGATGTTTTTAAAAATAAAGAAAGAAATAATTTGTCAAATATCTGTGAAGTTATTATTCAGTGTATGTACAGTACACTGTAAAAAAATGCTGGGTTCAATACAATCAACTTAAAACAATTAAGTTGTCCCCAAAATAACACAAGAATTGTGTTTTTTTTTTCCAGCTCATTTTAAATAGGTAGTTTGAACTAAGAGCAAACATAATCTTTGAGTGTATTTAATAATGTCTATCTTGGCACTGCACTGCGATCTTAAAATATTTGATCATAAGATTCTTGATCTAAATCTGACAAGAATTTTCAGAACGTAAACTATCATTACACTGAATGACATTTCAGTTAGTGTCTATGTATATGGTTTTGTTCAGAACAAATCTAAAAATAAACACTGATTCATGCAGGGGAAAACCTTAATAAACCTGTTTTACAGTTGCGTTATTTTGATGCTTAAAATTCACTTTTAACCCCCAAGTATTTTCAAAATAATCTGGAAAAAATTATGCTTAACCTTACTTTATAAGATTTACTCTTACCTTGTAAGACAAATTTTTACTGTAACCTTTATGCTAAATTTTTTTTCTCCAACAAATTAAGTCTGCACTCAGAAAATTATTTTTGTTTCTTGTTCAAACTACTTATTTAAGAAGATTTGAAACAACACAATTCTTAAGTTGTTTTTGGGACAACCTAATTGTTTTATCTTGAATCGACAAAAAAACAGGGAAAATGACAAAGTTAACTTAATTGATTTGTGTTGGACAACATGAGGTATTGTGTGGAACCAAGCATTTTTACAATGTGTTGGTTTATTGAAATTCATTACAAAGTGCCCAAGATTAAATACACTCTCATTTTTACTTATGAGAAAGAAAAGTCATGGAAAGTTTTTTTCCAAACAACAATATTTCTCATCCGACTAAATAAGGTCTACAGTCAGACTGATCAGACCACAGAAAAGGGTGCCCTTCTGAAAGTAAACACACACACACATATATAAAGCACTGCACTGTGCCCTGTTTATCCAACAAACAATTAAGAAGGAACATGAGCGCAGAGTTTCCATCTCTTTGTTTTCCCAGAGGCTCAGCCCTGGCAATATGGCAGGGGCTCTAGTGTCTCTCAGCACATGTATACAGCATCACTTCAGCTGCGTTTGCATGCATTTAGCCAAAACCTTCTCGCTCATGTTTGTCATGTGTGCATCTGCAGCTCTTGCTGCTTACAGCGAGACACTGCAGGCACGAACAACATTGTACACTGTAAAAAAATTCTGCTTCACACAAGTCCTCCATACTGTCCCAACACAAATCGTCTATTCACTTATGAATTTGGGAGCTCATCATTCTTATATGTATATATTTTTTTCATTCTAATGCCAATTTAACTTCAATGTGTTTTTTTTAATTACACTTTATCAATTTGTGTCTGTAGATTTCAGTTACAATACATATTTAAAAAAATAATAATTTTTCTTTCATTCGTTCATTTTCATTTTGGCTCAGTCCCTTTATTAATCTGGGGTCGCCACAGCGGAATGAACCACCAACTCATCCAACATATGTTTTACACAGCGGATGCCTTTTCAGCTGCAACCCATCACTGGGAAACATCCATACACACTCATTCACACACATACACTACGGACAATTTAGCTTAAAACAATTCACCTGTACCACATGTCTTTGGACTGTGGGGGAAACCGGAGCACCCAGAAGAAACCCACTCGAACACGGGGAGAACATGCAAACTCCACTCAGAGGCGATGGTGCTACTCATTTTATTTCACCAATAATTAAATTGTAATAATTAATGTAATTTAGTTGAAATTTTAACATTAATATGAAATAATCATAATACTAAATGATTATAGTAATACTTTCATTATTAGTTTCAGTGTAATTTTAGTCTTCCGGCTTTAACTTTTTTTATTAACTTGCCAAGATATTTCTTGTTTTAGTTGAAATATTTAATATAATACTTTTATTTATTTGAGCAATATTTAAACATACAAAAACTATTCTATTTAATGGATAGAAAATCATATTTCATTTTTCATGGTTTCATTTTCAAAGTCATGGAATTTTGACATGGAATTTTCCTGGCCTGGAAAAGTTTTGGCAAAACTGAAAAAGTTTTAGAAAAGTCATGGAAATTAGTTGAACAAATGTCTGTATACTTAAATATAGGTTAGTTGTCTTTACTTCTTTTCTCTCCATGGTCAAACACATTATTAGTGCTGTGTGAACATTATCTAAATACATTTTAAATAGATATAAATATTAATTTAAACTAAATATTATAATATGTTGTCCTGTAATAACTTTGAACTTTTTCTTTTTATTTACCACGCATACGTAGGCATTACATGAAACATTAGGTCATGAAAATTTATTTGAAAGTCCTGGAAAAGTCATTGCATTTTAGTTGTTAAAATGTATATGAACTCTGTTGATAATTTTCTCATTCAACTTAATATTTTTTTCAGTTTGTTTTCGAGTACCAGCTTATTTTTTTGTCTGACATTTATTTATTTTATTTCACCAGTAATTAAATTACAGTAATATATGTATTTTAGTTGTCATAACAATTTCAATAATTAGAAATAATTGCAAACAAATTTAAAAAATCAACTAAATAATTCAATACAGGCTCTTTCTGAAAACGTAGTCCTATGTACGTTTCTGGAGACCGCACATTATATAGACAGAGGTACGTATGGCTGCCTTTAATTTTTTAAAAGAACGCTACGGGGCGGTATGACGCCATTCCTTTCCACGCTTACTTCCTTGTGGACAACTTTCCCGCTGCAATTAGTTTTTCCTGTTAGCTCGCCATGTTTGTTGGTGGACTTGAGACGCAGAGAGGAGTTGACCATGACGACGTGGTTCGAGTCTAGTGAAGAGCGGCTCCAGAAAGCAGATAAAAGAAGAAAAAATACAGTTAATAACAGGGTGAGAATGTGGTAAAATCTGAAAATGCAGTAAAAATTAGAGAACGGCTTTTCTTTTTTTTTGGATTGCTAATGAAAAGTGTTGGTTGGGTTTAGGGAAGTGTGTGGGTGGTTCATTTGATACAAATTGTTGGGATTAGGGAAGGAGGAGGGTCAGTCGATTGGTGAGTTGGTCAGTCAGTCAGTCACTCAGTCAGTCAGTCAACAACTGCCTCTGGTGGATTTACTCGAGAATAGCACTCGCGAGAGAAATTTGAGATCTCAAAAAGCGTACACAGCAGATTCTCGTGGATTCGCAAAAAAAAAAAACTGCAAAAATAGAAAAATATATATATTTCACAGCCTCCAGAAATGTGCATAGGACTACGTTTACAGAATGAGCCTGGGTTGAAATAATATTATTTTTAGTTTTCGTGACTGTGGTCCTAGACTTTTTACATTTGGTTAGATTTGGCAACATTTTCATTTTAAAATGTATTTATAATACTACTAAACAAATATTAGTAACACTTTACAAAAAGGTTCATTAGTTTATTTACTAACATGAACTAATCATGAACAACACTTGTCCAGCATTTATTAATCACAATTGAACATTTACTAATGCATCGTTAACATCCATGTCCATGTTTCTTAACATTAGTTAATGCACCGTGAGTTAACATGAACTAACAATGAACAACTGTATTTTCATTAACTAAAATGAACAAATACTGTATTGTTCATTGTTTGCTCATGTTAGTAAATGCATTAATTAACATTAACTAATGAACCTTTTTGTAAAGTGTGACCCAATTATTTCTTTTTTATTTTAATTTAGTTTTCAACCGTTTTTTTTCTACTCAAGTTAGTTGCCAAGACGACAATTCCAATTTTTACATTTAGAGTACATCCAAATATTTTTATTTATTTCAGATTAAATTGAATCAACAATAACAACAATAGTTTGATTGGCAACACTAAAGTGGACCAGATTATTAATCAGAATGAATTTTACAATCTGCCCAGGTTGATCTTCCTCCAAAGCCTTCGGAGACTCACCGTAGGCTTTCTCCCCCAGGAAAGTTGCTCCAGTCTGGGTTAAAGCTTGACGGTGTGATCCTTGCTTTATTACGTGCTGAGAGTCTGATTCCTCCAAGTGAAGCTCCAGTGAGCTCTATTGTCTCTCTGCAACTGCTGCTCTTGACAAAGCCAATAAATCACAGCTTTAATGGGAGATTTTGAGGACTCGCCTCTTCTCTCGTCTATGCTTTTGACCCCTCTGAGTCTCTGCATAGTTTAGTGTCATACTGTACAGTGTCGTTTGTCTTTTTACTGTAAGTTTAGCTTGATGTCATGCTGTGCAGTTGTTGGCCTGAATTGCTACACTTGCCTTTCATTTGTCATTTTCTTTGTCAGGTTTAATTGTGTCTGCTATGCGATGGTGAGAAGCTGCATGAAAGATGTCTTGTTCTCACGTCAAGGTTTTGCCTTAGGGAATTTCTTTGGTGTGTGTGTGTGTGTGTGTGGATGATTTTGTAGTAATTCTCTAAAGAAAACAGATATTTTAAACTATCACTGACACATTTTTCTCTGCTTTATTTAATAATTTATTGGTTATTTAATTTGCATGTTTGTTTGAATGTATGTATGTATGCATCTATGTATGTATGTATGTTTGTTTATCCATTCATTTTCGGCTTAGTCCCTTTATTAATCTGGGGTTGCCACAGCGGGATGAACTTCCATCTTATTCAGCATATGTTATACACAGCAGATGCCCTTCCAGCTGCAACCCATCACTGGGAAACATCCATACACACTCATTCACACACATACACTACGGACAGTTTAGCTTGGAAGTGGAAGTCAATGGTTACACGTTTCTGCATTTGTAAAATATCTTCTTTATTGTTCAGTAGAAGAAAGAAACGTATAAAGGTTTAAAACTTCTTGAGGATGAGTACAGTAAATGATGAGCGAATATTTTTTTGTGTGTGAACTTTCCCTCTCACTGACACACTTGATCAAATGAGCAAAATATTTTTAGCGATAAAATTGAGTCACGGAGCTTGAAGGGACGTCAGGTTTGCTTACTGGTGAGGGATGATTCATCAACAAGGACAAATTAAAGTTTTTCTTGTTATAAATGCTATATAGTGCTCTTTCTCTCGTTTGTTCATCTAGTGCTCTATCCTACATTCAGTCAGTCAGTATCAGTCTATACACAGCATTGAGAATTCTGTCTATTTAGTGTTCTTTGTGTCTGTCTGTCTGTCTGTCTGTCTATTTATCTACTGCTATCTATCTATCTATCTATCTATCTATCTATCTATCTATCTATCTA
>CAIGQQ010033467.1:2173421-2206221 GCA_903798035.1 Danio albolineatus
ACAGACAGACAGATTTGAGACATTCAGGGAACCGTTTTCTAAAGTATAGAGTTGTGTTTATACAGTATCAAATGCCAAATCCCCATGTGTGACACTCAGAAATGAGCAAATGAATCTATTTAGCGATAGACATGAATCATGGATCACTAGGGGACGTCAGCTTTGCTCACGGCTGAGGGACGATTCATCAATGAGTGCAAATTACATTTTGTTCTTCTTGTAAATATTTTCAAAACACGAGCTGGAGATGAATGTCACAGTTGTCAGGGTCTCCAACTGACTGATCATTGGTTTCAACATGAATCGCGAACTACAATTTCCTGCTCCAAAGATCCAGCATTATTTCTTATATTTTTTGTATTACTCCTCTGGTTTCTCAGTGGATTCTGTCTCTCTCCTTCTCATCCTCTCTACCTTGTTCTCTCTCTCTCTGCGCTGTCAGCAGACTTTAAAGAGAATTCAATCAAGGTGTTCTCCACACTCCGTGGCCTTGCCGATTTAGTTGGAACACCGTGAAATATGACTCCAGGCGGGAAGACGCGACAATAGGCGGAAATGTTGCCACCAAACGCAAAGCACAACTGTGATTATGAAGAAGTGCAGACGTCGCAGGTTTCATAAGCGTAACTTCTTTAACTTGACCTTTAAGTCTTGCTTGATTTCTTTTACTTCAGCTTTTGTTCTAAAATGCCTTCAGTAACAAGTACACATCATGTCACTGAAATCTTTTAACCTGTAACTCATTTACATTTCAATTAAATGTGGATAATAGAAAGTCAGTATTGTCAGCATTTTTACAAACTAAATTCTATTGCCTTCTTGTTTTTGTATCTTTTCATGCATGTTTTTATTAGGGCTGTCAATTGATTAAAAAAAATAACTAATTAATCACACTTTTGTTTGTGTTTAATCATGATTAATCACGAAAAGCCATATTTATTACAGAAATAAAAACACAGGCATGTAAGTGCCATTTTGAATTGTAAAACAATCAATGCCAATAACAAACAAAAATTATTTCCATGTTGGATCCTATGTGAACTACAAAAAAAATCCCAAATACAAGCATTGCAAATATGGAAATTGGATTTAAAAAAAATTAAGGATTGAATACAAACAATTGTATTCATTGTAAAGTTGTTTTGAGAGTTGAGAACATTAATTATAAAGTAGAAACAATTTTGCTTAGTCCTCCTTAACATTTAGTTGCTAAGACAGTCCAGTCTGTTGACATTATTGGTAGACAACACACAAACATGCACACACACACACACACACACAGACAGAAAGAGAGAGAGCGCGCAGTACAGCGCACTCCCTTCAAATCACCACCACACATGACTACGGTTCTTAAAGTATGACTGTATTTCTCAAGCAAGGATTCTGATACAGCAACGTGAAGCAGACGCTTTACAAAAGTTGCGTGTAGGAGGAAACACGTCAAACTTAATGAAACATTTGAGGGTGCTTGGAATCAACTTAGAGAGGAATGGTCTTTGACGGCTTGCGACATCATCTGGCACTTTCACTGAGTACATTTACATGGATCCATATTATCCATATTATCCTTTATCCATATTCTTTTGCTCATTAAACACAAGCAGGGCCGGAGCAAGCTGAACTGGTGCTCTAGGCAAACGGTGATCACGCCGCCCTCAACCCGAAAGTGGAAAAGAAAGTGACCGGTTCGCGGATGAACGTGAGGACCTGGAGGGAGGGGGTAGGTGTCGCGTGAGGACCGGGGGGGTTTGCTCACTATTCTGCCACCCTTGTCGGCCGCCTCTATGGACGCGCCGGCCCTGAACACACGTCGACCACAACAGGAAATAAAAAAAAAACTGCCACTGTGTTAAATGTGTTAATTTTTTTAACGGTTCAAATATTTCAAATTAATCGGCGTGCGTTAACACACTAATTTTGACAGCCCTAGTTTTTATACATGCATACCTGTCAACATTGGGATGTAGAAATAAGGGATACCCCCCAAAATATTGTTCAGATAATTAAATCAAAAAAGAAATATAATTATCAAATCTCATTAACTTTTTCTTCACTGTATAACTTACACATTCTGATTAAAGAACAACAATTAATCTCATTTATTATGATTTTTTTTTCTTTTGATTACATTAAATAACAGAGGTGTCACTTTAAAATACATCTTAATAATGTTATAATGAAATAATTCGATTGCTTTTGTTTTATGTTCATTTAGGACAAATTAGTTGTGCTTGGAAAAAAACCCCACCAAGATCGACATCTTTAGATGTTGTTATTGTGTGTATATGTCTGTTCAAACATGCGCCCAATTTTTCTCTGCTTCAAATCGCGTGTACAGAATCCGTTTGGAAAACAGCGTCTATTTATCAGTATGGAGCTCGTGAGCTGAGTCACGCACCGCTTTATGACTGTTTTGTGGGTTGCATAGGAGGAGCGACGACACCTGTAATGAAAAGGAAAGGGAATCCTGCCGTTTTAATGATTATTTCCAAGAGTTTCATGCCTAAATAAACCGAAAGCACAGAACGGACTCACATTTAAGAGCAAGGGGCAGTACCTGGTGGTTCGGCGGTATGGGTTCATAAAGGGAGGATCGGCTCTTTAATGTTTATTGCCACCCTTCAGAAAAAGACTAAAAATACGGGAGAAATACGCGAAAACACCTTTACGGGATGATAGCGGGATAGAACTGTAAAATACGGGAGGGTTGGCAGATATGTACACGTTGCTGTTTGGTTGGATAGTAATTGAATGGTTAATGCTACTGTTATATCGTATGTCCCTTGTCTGTATATTATTGTTTTTCTCAGTCACTTTGGCGCATTTCTCACAACACTATTTACATTTACAACAGTTAATGCATTTCTCAAAACAATTAGTTATTAATTGTGCACATCATAGTATCAGTTTCTCATTCATTCCAACAAATTGCAGATGCTTTTGGACATGCATCAATTGCTTTCATACAACTCTCTGCTGTTTTATAGCATTATTTGCTTATGTTATGTCAGTAAAAATTAACGAATCTTGTGAATGCTGAATAGTCATTCCATGTAAAACTAATAATCCTCATTTCATTACTTGAGTCATTACATACACAAATGTTACTAGTTGTCTAAATCTGTCAAGCAAATTTGATAAAATTGAAATTCGAAAATAAATCCTGAAAATGTCTTCTAAGTTGAACAATTTCATGAATGGCTTACAGAAATATATGTTGTAGCTTATTTAAAAACTGTACTGATACCAAACTTTTGACCAGTAGTATATATATGGGATATATATATCTGTGGTATCTGTTCTATTTCAACTAAAATAAAACGGTTTTAATATATTATTGTACCAATGTATTAATGTACAGTAAATTCTTTACAATTTTTTTAATTAGCAATTTGCTAAAGCTTAACAAATGATTCATAGTGTGCAGTTACTTTAAAGTTTTACCATAGTTTTATATTTTTAGGTAGATTACTTTACCATCATTCCAGGGACAGCAGATGCAAAATAGCCTTTTGTCTAATTTTGGCATACTGCACATTTCTGTATTATTAATGTGCATTGTCCCTGCATTCTGTAAAATATAAATAAACATAGTGACTCAATTTTGACCTTGGGTGCCACGGTGGCACAGTGGGTAGCACGATCGCCTCACAGAAAGAAGGTCGCTGGTTCGAGCCTCGGCTGGGTCAGTTGGCATTTCTGTGATGAGTTTGTATGTTCTGCCCGTGGTTGTGTGGGTTTCCTCCGGGTGGTCTGGTTTCCCCCAAAGACATGTGGTATAGGTGAATTGGGTAGGCTAAATTGTCTGTAGTGTATGTGTGTAAATGAGTGTGCATGGATCTTTCCCAGTGATGGGTTGCTGCTGGAAGGGCATCCGCTGTATAAAACATATGCCAGATAAGTTGGCGGTTCAATTCGCTGTGGCGACTCCAGATAAATAAAGGAACTAATCCAAAAAGAAAATGAATGATTGAATTTTGACCTTTTCATTGGAGATATTTATGAAGCACATAATAACACAGCTGGAAAAATAAAAATAAAAAATAAACTATGGACACTTCACCTTGGGTTCATCACTTTGAACAGTGGAGGTTTTGTCATAGTTGGCATCGTGAATGGCTGAATATTAAGATGACTGGCAGTGCCTTGACACGCCAGAACAGTCCCTGATTTGAAGGCACAGTTCTGTCATGTCCTTGTCATCCATAGACGATGAATCAACATATGTATATTATCCCCTTGAATTTTGTTTTATGCTTCTAGGATGAATTTTAAAGGTCGCACAGAAACCAAGGAAACTATAAATCATGTAACCCGTGCGGCGCTTTTGCTAAATCACCTCACACAGCTCGGTGTTCTCATAAATAAAAAGGTAATCGAAGGTTCCAGATTACAGATGCCCTAATAGGATACAAGCACACAGACACACACACTCACACACATACGCACCTGTGGAGTATCAGGAATAGCAAGAAGCTGCAGACTTTCTGGAGCCAAGGGTCTTAAAGCAAATTTAATTAATGGATTCAAATGTTTTCTAGTATGGTTAAAATTATCAAGCACATCTAAATAAATAGTTCTACTTGAGTCTTTTATCTTGCATTCTCTATATCTAGCTTTTTTTTTACCTCTCTAGCATTTTTTAGCATTCTGTTTATCTATCTACAGCTATACCTATCAATATCTATATATAGCACTCTATTTTTCTGATACTCTATCTAGATTTTAGCCATCTAACATTTTAGTTGGTGTTCTGTTTATCTATTGATCTATCTAGTCTTCTAGATCTATTTATATATGTTTTTCTAGCCTGCTATCTATCTCACATTTGTAGTGCTGTATTTATCTGTCTATTAACATTCTTTCTGTTTAAAATTATATCTATCGTTATTTTTATTTATCTAGCACACAGTAAAAAAAATATCTGGCATAAATATAGTATCTATGTCCGTCCATCTATCGACGTGGAGGCCTCCGCGAAGTGCATTAAAATCCTTTAACGCACAGCAAGCCGTTGATTATCCCGCTTTTTCCATGGTCATTTGCCAAGGTAGGCCTATATTTAAACTAGTTTTTCTCTTTGCTGGGCAATAATTGTCCGAATTTTTGTCCGTTTTTAGATGTTAGATTTTCTAGTCCCTCCACTGATTCAGCTGTGACAGATTGACAGGCAGACAGAGAGAGAGAGCATCTGTGTGCTGAGGGGATGAGGGAGGATCTGTATGTATATCTCTTAACATTAATACTGCGAAAGCTGGGCTATGATTTACATTTCATAATGAACATACAATATTAATATTATTATACTTATAAAAGAACCATATCAATTAAATACGCTTTAGGAATACGTATTTTGAAGAGAAAGCAGCCAGAGCCTATTTCAGAAATTTCTGCTGTTAATTATGTAAGGAAATTTAGGAAAAGAAACAGATATCGGGACAAGTAGGAGAACATTCTGCTTTATTTATCTTCTTTAAAACAAAAGCAATCAGCCAAACACGCAGGATCAGTGTAATATTACATTATTTACGGTCATAGATTAATTATGAAACTTTGTGATCTGCCAAAAAAATACACCTGAGAAAAAATAATAGGTTAAAATGTCCAAAGACTGACCGTTAGATACACCAAAGATTAATTATATATCCCGTTTTAACAACAGAGATGCAAGAGATTAAATCCAGCGGCGTAGAACTGGAGAATCTCTGCCCGACATAAAGCTTCCCTCGGGGGGAGCCGTTCGCTGAGCTGCCGCTGACCACCTGGAGCTTCCAACATTTTTTAAAACGCGCTTTTCTGAGACACAAAAGGCCGATTTGACTTTAAAATAACTACATTCTTGCGTGAAAAACTCTCAAAACTTGAATTTGTGGAGTATTTTCCTAATTTTGTGGATTTCCCGTCCGCCATTAATAGCCCTCATCGGTTTCATGTGCAGCACATGCGAGTTGCTATAGTAACTGTAAACGTTTGGGAGAAGCGCATGTATTTCGAACTGTGATCAAAACTGACTGGAACTACCTGTGCTTTTTAACGAAATATACCACACCCTCCAGCCAATCAGAATCAATAATTTCAACAGACCATGGAATAACTATGAAGAAATCTATGAAGAAACTGTACAGTTGAAGGCAAATCATTAGCCTCCTGTAAAAAAATATTTGTAAATTACCAATTTTCAGTATTTTGTGATTCATGTTTTTTGTCAATGTCAATTTTTTTTTTCCATTAATTTATGCTTTTGAATTGCATAATGAGACCTTGACACTTCTTCCAACAATGTTTAACCTTGGAAAGTTTGAAAAGGGGACTTTTATTAACATTTTAATAGGTTAATGTGATAAATCGTCTGGTTAAACCTTAGCCAGCATCAGTACGTGGATGCACCGGGGCACTGTTTTTGAGTATACAGTATAGTGTTTATGAATAGATTACATCAAAAAGAAGTAATCTAAACTAACTATATATCAATCTAAAGCTACAACCTTGATATATGGAGATATGTCAACAATGCATCGATAAACGGATGGAGATAAATACTAAATTTATATTTAGCCAAGTGAACACACACACACAAACACACTTGATTATCTTCGACAGTGTAGATTACAAATCGCCATGGCTGATGGTGCTCTAACACTCACCAATGGTTGTTCAGTTTTAGAAAATATTTACTGCTGTTATATTGTAATATTTGCAGCCTAGAGCAAAGCGTTCGAGATGCACTCATGTGTAAACAAGCCCCATGTTTTCTTAATGTGGTAATGTGGAGTTGTGGAGATTAGCTGGAGATGTTTTCAGTCTACTGAAGGTCAAAGTGGCTCGAGGATCTGGAGGCCATTAAAAATACAGCACCTCTGTGGGCAGGTTGAGAGCACAGCCCGGGATTTGGTTTCTAATGGTGTGAATCCCAGGTTTGAACCTCCCCTCGGTGTAACACTAATGCTAATATGTCTAGAGCAGTGTCTCTCACTCTCTCTCTTTCTGTTCGTCTGTGTCTAGCATAGTGTTCTGTTTACATGTCTTTAAGCTCTAGCTTGAGATCTATTTATCTCACACTCTTTGGATTTTATTCGTCTCATTGATCTAGCCTCCTCTCTAGCATTTTGCCTGTCTAGCACTCTATAGCATTCAGTCTATATTTATATCCAGCATTCTATCTATTTAGGTTTTTATTTGTTTGTCTTTCTGGTATTTAGTATTATAATGTTTTTGTTTATATGTATACAGGTATTTGGAATTCTTTTTTTCCTATCCAAGTATTCCATCTAGCATTCTGTCAAAGACTCTAGAATGCACTTGTATAGTTTTGAATGGGGATAAGTGTAACAGTCAATAAGGCGAATGAAGCCTACTAGTACTGGAGCTGCTATAGACTGACATGTCTCTGGGCGAGAAGCTCAGACCAGACGTGTGCTTTTACAACAGTTTATGTCGTCAACAAACACTGGAATCTCAGCGAATACTTGCTTCACAGACATAAGAAAAATATCCACATTAAGCTTGAAATCCCTGGTGAATCTTGATGGAGATTCGCCATCAAGACCAGGTTGTGGATTACTTCAGTAGACCAGAAAGACCAGAGGATGATAATGTGTAACACGGCCGTAAATGAGGTTGGTGCCGTGATCTCGTTCTTTTTGAGTGAACATCCGTGTTAGCTTGGGCAACCTAAAAATTTGCAGATTTTGTTTGATTCGAACATTTAGAAATTAATCTTATAGAAATAGTTGTTTGTCATGAAACACAGGGAGATCCAAATGCGAGAGTAAAGTAAAAAGAAGTTTAATGTCAGAATGTAATCCAACAAGGCTCAATATAACAGAGTTCGTGAATGAGGCGGTAAAGAATTCCAGTGGTATCTTCTCGTGGAGACGATGCAGCTAAACAGCTGAGGGAAACTTCAGACAACAGAGCAGGAAGTAACAGTCACAGACAAAACTCATAATCGATCACATGAGGCACAGTTCAGGAAGCAGGCAATAGCCACAGAAGATAACCTCCACAAGGAAAGAGGTTTACAGCGACTCACCACCAGCATTTACACGAATGGAGTCTGGAGACACAAACACAGGTTGGAAAAACGGACTGACAAAAGGGAGACGTGGAGACTGGATTTAAATAGCGGAGGTAACATCAAACAGCTGCTGTCGCTAATCAGCCCATAGGATGATTCCCGCCACGTGACCACACAGCTGACGGGGAAATTAAACAGACAGTCAAACAAACACACTCACGCCAACACAGGTACAACCATACGCACACACAGACATACAGATCCCTAAACCGTGACTTTGTTGTTTGATTTTTATTGAGGATTCCAAATGTGTACTGTAATCATAAGCTTGGCTTAGTTTTGGAGAATTTAATGTTTCTCCATTCAGACAGAATGTCTGAGCATACTGTCCGAGAGGCGATTCAAAGATGGCCTCCGAGTAAAACGACTTGCCATAAAGGGTTGTTGCTAGATCAGATATGGTTGTGGCCAGAAGTTAACAAAAATGATTTATATCATTTATTACATTTTCCACTAATTGTATTTTATTAGTTGTGCTGAGTATTATTTATGTTATCTATTAAATTACCCAATAAATTGTATCTTTTAACGTTCGCCCCTACCCTTACCCTAACCCTAAACCCAACTGTCAGTGTACTGTAAAATATTAATTATTGTTATACAGTGTCATTAAAAAAATGCTGCTATTTTGATGTGCATATTGCACTTTCAGCCGGCCATGTATCATATCTAGACTTCACCGTCTTAAAGGGACTTTGGTTCTGTTTACCTTTCTAACATTTAATCTAGAGTTCTATCTGTATAGCATTATGTCTAGTTCTCTATCCATCTATTCAGCACTCTATCTAGTGTACAGTCTATAGTCTATCTAGCATTCTGTACACCATCTTAGTGTATCTATCATACTGAACATTCTACAATATGTTGTCGATACTCTATCAGTTGTATTGTTACTCTGATGAAGGCAAGTTTTGCCGAAATGCTTAGGTGTTGTTTTTTAAATAATAGCCATTTCAATAAAGGCTTTACTTTTCGAGTGCCTTGGACTTATGATTTCATTGTTTATCTTTATGAATCCCTTATCCAAGAGCACCGACATATTAACTACCCCTGAAATACGCAGTGCTACATTCATTCATTCATTGTTTCGCCCTAGTTCTTTTATTTATCAGGGGTCACCACAGGGGAATGAACTATCAACTTATCCAGCATATGTTTTACACAGCGGATGCCCTTCCAGCCGCAACCCAGCACTGGGAAACACCCATACACTATGGCCAATTCAAAATATTAAATTCACCTAAAGCGCATGTCTTTAGACTGTAAGGGAACCAGAGCACCTGGAAGAAACCCACGCAAACACAGAGAGAACATGTAAACTCCTCACTGAAATGCCAACTGACCCAGCTGGGACTCGAACCAGCGACCGTCTTGCTGTGAGGCGACAGTGCTAACCACTGAGCCACCATGTCACCCCAGTGCTATATTACCTAATGTTATTTATTTATTACATTTTTTAAATAAATCAAATATTCTAACTGCATAGTCTAATCATAAGGATTAAATCAAAAATGCTATTATAAATGCTTTATGCTCCCATAAGCATGATTCATAGCATGGTTGCAAACACCACACAATATGTGGGAAATGTAATTGGCAAAAAAAAAGAAGCATAAATTCATTGTCAGTCGCTTTGCAGATTTTTGTATACATACTATAATGTTGAATATATTATTAATATTCTGCGTATGACTCTCTTGTCCAGCAGTGTAACACACATAATTTCATGCAGCAGTCAGGGGACTCCGTTAATAAGAGAGAAGATTTTTGCCTCATCTGCACGCATAAGCGCTCACATCCATGTTCATCTGAGAACACGAAGAAAAAAAAAAAGCATAAACGGCTGATGTTACAAAACTCAGGGGTCTGCTTTTTGCAGCCTATAAGGTAGACCTCATGCTGAAGCCATTTTTACGGCAAAAGATCTGCTGCGTGAAATTAAACTTCCAGCTATGACTTGAACAATCAAAGACAGACGATAGCTTGGCTGAAGCGCACTTTTTTTTCTAACTGGCTTAATTTTTCATGACACAGATGATGATTTTCACACATGGGAGGCAGATATTGTAATCCGTAGCCAGTGGGTTGCGGGGATGTTATACTTTGCCTATAAATCATTTTGAGTGAGGTTTTGTGCCTCTAGAGAGTGATTCAGAAATGACGGTATCGTGGCAAAAGAAAGCTTGAATATTTTTCCTCATGCACACATGTGTCTGAAGTTTACGGTGATCTGTCAGACCTCATCTACATCACTGTCGCTTAAGATATAGAATGATAGTGTCGACGTATGCGGAGGATATTATATGCGCTATTGGCCTTTTTAATGCATTTCAGCTGTCAGCAGGTGTCTGCGTGTTCCTCCGCAGCTGCTCGCTTTCGCTTTGGTCTAATATGGTCCCTCTAAGTCCTCCTGGAAAGTTACAATTGAACAGTTGGGAAATTGTAATGTGGCGTGATTTATATTCATTTGATTTTTAGATCTATCTTTCTATCTGTTGTTCCAGGCCTATAGTGGCCATCGGGAGAACCGGGAGAATTCCTGGTGGGCCGTTCATAAATTGGACTGGGGTAAGGCAATTTTACACTGGTCTCGGAAAGCGCATTTCAGTTTCATTCTCAATGAGAGCCACACAGATTGCAATCGGTATTAGCGGCAAAGATGTGTGCAAGTGATGCACATACTGTACAATCCCATTGATTTCACATGCAAATCTCTTCATATTGGCATACATGTTTATATATGATTATAGACTATTTCCAGATGCTAAAAGCAAGCCATGCGACTTCAAATGCAGAAAATACATGTTTGTCTACATTTTAAGCATTAAAAGTGGGGCTCTTTCATCTAATTTGGAAGAGAGCTTGCATTCTTTCTTGCACACATTCATGTCCAGACAGTAATTATGAACACATAATTCTAATGCTGAGTTCACACAAAGTCCCTTTAAGGCAAGTCATTTTACTCGGCGGCTGCCATTTTTGAAACGCCTCTTAGGAATATAAGGTTGAATGGGGAAACGTCAAATTTTCAAAAATTTCTTGCCAAGCTTATGATTAAATTTCATATTAGGAATCACTAATAAAATTAAACAGCATCTGTCTCTTTAGTTTTATTTATAAATGTTTGAATCACTCAAAATCGGCAGATAACCTCCCCCTGAGAATGGTCATTCTGATCATTGATTGGCTACTGTACTAGAGGGCGGGGCTTCATTCACCATATTGACCGTTGCATTTTTCCCTACCCACAACTATATGAGTGACATGTCTTGTGTATTCTATCCGCTTGTTTCAAGAGTTCACACATAGCTTATGATTGATCATAAAGCTTGTTTGGCATGCTGTCCTGGGAGAGAGCCCTGAGCTCATAAGATCCTCGAGCCCGGGGCTCCCTTCAGTTTACAAGGCGAGAGGAGAGTTTGAGCTCAGGTAGATCTCGAGAACTCCCCTGCGGGTAGTTAATGGACGGATAGTGATTGCTATGAAAAGATAACTACTTACTAGGAACATGTTTATGGTGCCGATATGGATTAGGAGTAGGGGTGGAAGGGGCAATTTTTCAAAACGAAAATGGCTGTGATATGGAACTTGGGTATTTATAGTGGCTTAAGAATCATCTGATTGGTGAATCATAAATTGAATAATGCGGGACCAGCTGCAAGCAATCATCTGCACGTGATCCTCTCGAAATTAGTTTATACATAATAATAATAATAATAATAAATCTTTATTTGTATAGCACTTTTCCTGCATACATGCAACTCAAAGCGCTTCACAAGCAACAAACAAACATTAAAAAAAACACCAAATAAAAATGTCTAAACAAATAAAACAAAATAAACAACGAAATATATGCTCTGATGTAAACATACAAGCACACATATATGTGGGTAAAAGCATGCATGTACACGCATGTAACCATGAAATAAACTTCACTAAGTCATGACGTATAGAACACTGTTTCCAGGTCCAAGCCCCTTGACTAGTTCTACTAACCTTGAGTGGAAGACGTGATTGTGGCAAATCCTACAAGTCTGTGGCAAACGCATTGCACGTTTCACATCAATCACGCCACCCTTGAAGAAATCTGTTTTTATTTGTACATTTGCATTGATCTTTTATGCAGTGGATGCCCTTCCAGCTGCAACCCATCACTGGGAAACATCCATACACACTCATTTACACTTATACGGACAATTTAGCTTACCCAATTCACCAATACCACATGTCTTTGGAATGTGGGGAAAACCGAAGCACCTGGAGGAAACCCACGTGAACATTGGGAGAACATGCAAACTCCACACAGAAGTGCCAACTGACCCAGCTGAGGCTCAAACCAGCGACCTTCTTGCTGTAAGGTGATCGTGCTACGCACTGCACCAATGTGATGCCCATTTAATTAATAATTATTTTTTATGTGGAGAATTTTTTTTTTGGAAGTGTGCTGTTTGATGTCTGTATATTTCGTTGACATATTTTTTAATGGCCTCTCATTGTATCTCATAATTTCTCATTATATTATATGTTTTATCTGCCTTACAAACCTTCAAACAAGCTAAAGACATACACATTATACTAGCTCATTACAGAAACCTATTTAAAAATCATTCTGTTCGTTTATAAGTGGCACACAACCTTGCTCCGTAACTCTGTAAGATTGCTATCAGATTTATTTGCATTCTTGTTTAGTTTGCATATATTAATATCTTGGGTCAGAGTAATTTAATTAAACAGTTGACTTGGAATTTGATAAAACACAAAGACATGCATCGGCATGCGTGATAGCTGTGGCAAATGCGGTTTACATGTAGCCTAGTTCCCCAACAAAGCACATTGCACAATTAATATTAGAATTTCTCCAGTCTTGCATTCCCATGTGCGGTGATCAGTATGCCAGATATGTAAACCCCTTCTAAATTCTGTCGTACTTGTGTAGCATCTGGCATATTATTAAATATGTTGAGATTAATTTGAAACACCCTTCTGAACGCAGACACGTGTATCTGACTACAAGAAAGGCTGTCAGCAGAGAGCCAAATAATGTTTCCAAACTCCTCATAGAGATTACTCAAAGTCAATAGGCTTGTTAACAATGTCATCGCTTTTTTGTTTATCCGTTGACATTGTGCGAACCACAAGTTTGCCGTGTTTGCAGAACACAGTCATTAGTATCAATGACAACACGTTTTTTGAAATTATTTATTTATTTGCATTTGCACATCTGCAGACTTGCTGTGCAGGTGGGTGTGAAAAATCTATTTCTATTGAAATGTTTATGATGTTGACACAGAAAGGTTTTAAGGGGATTTTGTGGTTGTAAATGTATTTATGGTTAAACTTCCCATTAGTTCATGTCAGTTAATGTGTTTACTGTCATGAGCAAACAATGAACATTACATTTATTACAGGATTTATTCATCTTTGTTGAAGGTACATAATGAAAATACAGTTGTCCATTGTTAATTCTTAACTCGCAGTCAATTAGCTTAATAAATGTGTATATATGATCAATTTAATGAGCACAGCTTTGGATTTTAATAATACATCAGTAGATGTTGAACTATGGTTTAAAATTCATACAGTACTTACTGTTGAAGTCAAAATTATTAGCTTTTTATTCATTCTTTTTAAAAGCGGCAAGGTGGCTCAGTGGTAAGCACTGTCACCTCACAGCAAGAACGTCCCTGGTTTGAGACCCAGTTGGGTCAGTTGGCATTTACTGTATGTGTGGAGTTTGTATGTTCTCTCCATGTTCGCGTGGGTTTCTTCTGGGCGCTCCGGTTTCCCTCACAGTCCAAAGACATGGGCTATAGGTGAATTGGGCAAACACAAATTGTCCGTAGTGTATTAATGTGTGTTCGTGTGTTTGGGTGTTTCCAGGGCTTAATTTGTGCCAGAACAAGCTAGATCCTGATCCGGCACCTCTGACATATCCAGCACCACATTTTACTGATCCCGACCCGCCCCGCTCATCACTTTCTTCCATGACTCCCCCACCCTCTTCACTTTCATCCGCGACATTCCCCTCCGCTCTCCACTTTCGTCCGCGATACACACCGCCATCCCACCATCTTCACTCACGTCCACGACAACAACTTTCGGACCCACGCCCCACTCCTAACCACACCCCAACCCTCTTCACTTTCATCCGCGACGACTCTCCCCCCGTCTGGTAAGATGCCGGATATTTTATCCTGATCTGTTCTGGGACCTCGCAATTACAAATTAAGCCCTGGGTAAATGAGAGTGTATGGGTGTTTCCCAGTGATAGGTTGCAGCTGGAAGGGCATCTGCTGCGTATAACATATGCTGATAAATTGGCGGTTCATTCTGCTGTGGCAACCCCTGATTAATAAAGGGACTAAGCTGAAAAGAAAATGAATGAATGAATGAATGAATGACTTTGTTGAATGTTACTTTGCAAGTATTATTCAGCTTAAAGTTGAATTTAAAGCCTAATAACTCTGCTATTAGGTCAACTATGCAAGTTAGATTAATTAGGCATTCACTGCTTTTATTTCAGCCAAACTAAAGGAAATAAAATAGAAAATACTGTGAAAGTTGTCTTGCTCTGTTAAACATCACTTGGGGAATATTTTAAAAAGTTCAGAGGAGGGCTAATAAGTTTGCTTTTAACTGCAGTTCATGTTAGTAGATATGTAACAGAAGCCATCTAGCAAGGTGCCGTGCAGGTTAGAGGCCATTGTCTTTAGCCTCCTTGTTAGAGCAACTGACTCCCATGCGGAGAGTCGCTGATTCGATCCCAGCTCAGAACAGATTGAGTAGTGTAGAGCTATGTTGGTGCCGTGACCCGGATTGGTGTGAGGTGTAGGGTGCTGAGTCTAACAGAGACCAGCTAGGGAAGTGTTGTGCAGGTAAACCTCACTCCTCTCAACCAAAAATAGTGCTGTAACGACAGACTCCCATACAAAAAATCACCAGTACAATCCCAGCTCAGAGTGGGTTGGGTGGTGTAGGACCAGTGGGTTACAAATACATGAACTAGCATTATTACATGGCTATCTGTAATACTCAAGTCTGATTGGTCAGTTGCAACATTCTAAGGTATGTTATTCTGAGATAACAACTGCTAAATAACACAGGCTGATCCAAGAACTACGAATCACCTAGACCAGGGGTCACCAACCTCAATCCTGGAGGGCCGGTGTCCCTGCAGGGTTTAGCTCCAACTTGCCTCAACACACCTGCTTGGATGTTTCAAGTATACCTAGTAAGACCTTGATTAGCTTGTTCAGGTGTGTTGGATTAGGGTTGTAGCTAAAATCTGCAGGACACCGGCCCTCCAGGAACAAATTTGGTGACCCCTGACCTAGACCATCAATGATTACATTCAAATTCATATACTTTAATCCTCATTATACTGTATGTATCTGCTGCATTATATGTCTGCATGATATGTATCCTTATTGTAAAGTATGACCATATTTATTTATTTATCTTTTTTGAGCTGTAATGATTTATAAATCCAGCTTCTGATAACTATAAGTTCTTCGAAAGAGCACAAACTCTGAGTTCATTTCAATGTGAATGCTTTTCAGTAGTTTATTCAAGGTAAAAACCATCCTGATCAGAGAAACTCGGCTCCATTCCTGAAGAGAATCTCTAATCCTCCATTGGATGGACTCACCGATGCTAATCCGAATTGAAGTTTTCTGGGCCGTGATGCTAGGCTCCACTGCCTGTCCTGTTCGCCCCTTCCATGCCATCTGCAGCCCTCTTTGGACCCTGTAAGCAAAGAGCGGCTTCGTCGGGCGTCAGTAAACAGCAGACAGTCCCACACAGAAACCATCGTCTGCCATAGATTGAGCCTTTGGTTTTAAGCCAGCTCAGATCATGGACTTTAGGGAGGGCTGGCCATATTGCAATTGTTGATAGGCCAGCTGGAGGCTTTACATCCCTGACACCACTGACTTTTGTCTCCTGGGCGCCTCTCAAGCTGATTTCCTCCTGGTTAGCATAGCTTTATAATCATTACAAATGGTCAAAATAATGAGTAATTTAATGTTTCATTAACTGCGAAGTAGCTCGGAATGAGGTAATTATGCCTTTGTGAAGTTTGATGGCTCTGGCACTCTGAATGGTTTTCTCAGAAGACATTGGGATGTCTTTAAAGCTTATATATGAGTCTGATTGTTTGATAATCATGCCAGACAGACCCTAGAACTTTGTGCCCATAAACCCCCCCCACACACAAAATAAATGGCTTTAAGTGAAGGCTTTTTAAAGCATCAAAAGCATAAAATATAAAGTGCATTCAAGAAGAGTCTTCTCTGAAATACATGAGAGTCAGTTATTATTCACATTGTGGAGCACTCTGACACTTAAATGAATGCTATTGTGGTTTAGAGGAAAGTGTCTCCTTATTTTGTGATTTTTATGGTAGTTCTATGTGCAAGCTAGTGTTAATTTGAACAGATCTTTCTGTTGTGTTTTGCATTTCTCTCTCATCTGAGTTATGGCTGACAGGTTTTTATTCACACTTTTTCTTAAAATCTTTAAAAAAATGCGTCAAAATGCTTTGTGTCAAGAATGGTCACACTCAGTCAATTGTAGTTTTCACCACTTATAGAGGGAGAATAATACTTACTTTTCATTCTTTCATTCATTTTCCTTTGGCTTAGTCCTTTTAATCATTAGAGGTTGCCACAGCGGAATGAACCGTCAACGAATCCAGCATATATTTTACACAGCGGATGCCTTTCCAGCTGCAACCCAGTACCGGGAAACATCCATACACACTCATTCACACATACACTACAGCCAATTTAGTTAATTCAATTTACCTGCAGTATATTGCATGTCTTTGGACTGTGGGGGAAACCAGAGCACACGTGAACACAGGGAGAACATGCAAACTCCACACAGAAATGCCAAATGAACAAGCTGGGACTTGAATCGGTGACCTTCTTGCTGTTAGGCGACAGTGCTAACCACTGAGCCACCATGTTGCCCCTTAATTATATGAATATAATTAATATAAACAAAAAAGGAGGAGGAGGAGGAATTCAAGTGAACTATTCTTAGAACACTTTTCAGCATCTGAAGCCTTCAGCAAATGTAAAGTGGGAGACAAAATGGCAGATTTTTAAAAGGGTCTTGGATTAAAAATCATTCTAAATTGGGTATACTCTGTACATATGCACCTTCAGTTTAAGGAATAGACATTACTGTTTAAAGGTTTTAGTTTGATGGGATTTTTAAAAAATTCTGTTGAAATATCTTGTATGCTCTCTAAGGCAATGCACACAGGTGTTTTTATAAACTTGTTTTTCCCGCTTTCGTTTTTTTAGAGTCTCTGTTAAATGCAAAAACACACTGTTAAGCATGTTGAGGATACGCCGAACCAGCAGGTGGCGATAATGACACTTTTATGCAGTGGGTTCACACCAAATGTGGATTTAAGTATTTTCAGGAGTAAATTGCGCACAACTCAGTGCAAACTTGAGAACAGAGGCGGATTACCATCCTGCAGTGCGAATGCTTGAAATATGCGATGCAATTGCCGTAAACATGTCTTCTGCATTTGGTGTAAATCCTGCCATGTTGGCCAATCAGAAAGGAGGAAACAGTGCTTACCCTGACATCATAAGGTGAAAACTCTGGTTGTAGTGTCCACTCGACCACACTACTCTGAGTTTAAAAAAATCTTCACCCTGGCTGGAGTTTTAGGAAAGTTTGGATTTCAGTCACTCCGTTTTCAAGTTGACAAACAGCAAAACTACATACTTTAGTTAAAAGAGCGGTTTTGAAAAGACCCATGTACGTGTGGACAGGGTCTAAGTCTCTGAAATACTGTTGAAAATATTGTAATTTAGTAATGTGATGTCATTTATTTCTGTCAAAGCTGAATTTTCTGCATCATTACAGCCTTCGGTGTCACATGATCCTTTATAAATCATTCTAAAATGCTGATTTAATCTCAAAATGATTTTAGTGCTTTCGATTCTTTGATAATTAATTAAAATTAGTTGCAAATACATTCGAAATAAATGATCGGTGAACATAAATGTGTTGTAACATTCTACAGGAATAATCATTGTACACTACCTGTACAGTACCTGACAAACGTCTTGTCGTCAATCCCGGTTGTAAGAGCAGCAAATGATAACTTGACTTCTTGTTGATCAGTTGAAAAAGTGGCAAAAGGTAGATTTTTCTGATTAAACATGTTAAACTGCATTCCAATCATTAGAAAAACTGCAGAAGACCTACTGGAACCCACATGGACTCAAGATTCTCACAGAAATCAGTCTGGTGTTTGATGAGGTAAAAGTCATGGTTTGGGATTACGTTCAGTATGGGGGTGTGCAAGAGATCTGCAACATCAACAGATGACAATATCAACAGCCTGATGTATCAAGATATTTGTGCTGCCCTTTACATTACAAACCACAGGAGAGGGCAATGTCTTCAGCATGATAGCGTTCCTTCTTATACTTCAGCCTCCACATCAAAGTTTCTGAAAGCAAAGAAGGTCAAGGTGCTCCAGGATTGGCCAGCCCAGTCACCAGACACGAACATTATGAAGGATAAAGCTTTGATGATGAGTCCAAAGAATCTTGATGAACTCTGGGAGTCCTGCAAGAACGCTTTCTTTATCATTCCAGATGACTTTATTAATACGTTTTTTGAGTCATTGCAGAGATGTATGGATGCAGTTGGCCAAGCTCATGGGAGTCATACACAATATTAATTCTTTATCCACTGCACCATGACTTTATATTATATACTGTACATTATTTCTGTGAAGTGACAAGACTTTTGTCTAAGCAAAGTCAGGCCTTACTGTCCTAATTAAATAATTAAAAATCAAGGCATGATCATGATCAAGGCATGACTTATGTTGTTAAAATAAGCATAATCTAGAGGCCTTTGCCCTTCATATAAGCCACTTCTGATACCAAATGATTAACTAGAAGTCAAGTTATTGTTTATTATTTGACAAGACCTTTGTCAGGTAGTGTATTGTCATTAAACATGACATAAAAGTACAGCTTTATATAGTTCCTTAAAACGGTAAATCTGCTAATTTTGACTTGGATTTTGATCAGTTGAATCCTTCCTTGCTAAATGAAAGTATTCATTTCTTTGAGGTTAAAAAAAAGGCCTCACCGACCCCAAACCTTTAAACACTATGGATGGTAAAGACATCTAAGGCCACATACTCTGCGTACATCTGAGTTTTCTGAATGTGCAATAAATCTTGCCTCTTGATGTCTCAATAGCATCTGGTGTCCTGTATTTAATCCATATTTCCCTTTTACCTAGAAACGTGAATCCTTATCCTCACTAATTCTGGCGAGCTTAATGAATGCGCCCATAAATCCTCCATATAATAAAGCTTGGGATTTAAGAGTGGTAGACCACAAACCTCCCTGCAGCGTTGCATCCACATTCGTAGAGACAGTGATATATTGTTATAACAGTTTTGACCTCGACAAGCTGTATCAGCAGCTCCAGATCCGACAGACCAGCTGTTTCCATTGAACCACATGCTAAAACGCCCTCACAAACCCCAAAGACGAGGCCTAAGCCAATGAGCATCATGCCTACTGCCAAAGTTTCTACACTTCACCTTGAGGGATAACTACGTTTAAACAACTTTCCCCAAAGTTTCCGGTCCCTCTACGGACATTGGTGTGTTTCTATCTCCAGACCTCCCGATGTGTTTCTCTATTGCTGTTTCCATGAAACACAGAAGAGGATTAAGTGTGTGTCGAATTGCCCGACAGGCGCCACAGGAATACTGCCCCTTATAGGCGTTTGCGATGGCGGAAGGGATCATTGGTATAATCACGTTGCTGCAGAGCTGGAAATAGGCTGTAGTTGTGACCGCAGCATCCGCAGGTTCTTCGGAAAAGGTGAAGTGAACCGGCTGGCCGGCGTCACCCTCTCCTGGGATGCACACGTGGTGGGGGAGCGTTGGCCATAAACCACAGTGCTTTTATCCGCCTCGCCCCCCTACTCAGATTCCCAAAATAAAAGTAACCCGCTCTCTGTTTCTCCTCTAATCTTGGGGGTAACTGATGACTGACTATGGCTATCTATAGAAGAGGGAAGTGCATCTCTGGTTGTGGTTGTGTTTGATGCTGAGCAACGACATGGTAATCTACAGACAACAATCATGTGTGCATCAAGGCTATGTAAATAAACAAAAACCAAAACTATTGGTCAAAAAAACAACTGAAATCAAATAAGGAATTCACAATCAATTAAAAATCAAAACTAACTGAAATTAAGATCAGTACAGTGCTTTGTAAGTTTTAAAAAGTAATAGATTATAAATTACTACTACTGGAAAATTGTAATTTGATTACATTATTATTTAATTAATGTAAAAAGTAGTAAGGTAATCAGATTACTAATTACTCTGAAATACAAAATAAACTGCAGCTCTTTCAGTAATTTAATATTCACAAATTTTTTTTACAACAGTTTGATCACAACAGCTTGACATAATCAAAAGATTTAAAGAATTTGCCCAAAATTCTCTCATCATTCACTTGTTCCAAGCCTGTTAGAAGAAAACTAAATTAGACCATTGACATCCATAATATGTTCTGTGTTTTTAGTCAACCGTAATGTGTGTATTCGATACAAAGTATAAAGCTGATCAGTCAGTTCTTGTCAAGTGAGGTTCTCAAGAGGGAGCGCCTGGAAAATGTGAGTGCGCGCAATATGCGCTCCCAATATGAATTTAAATTCGAATTAAAAACGTAGTTCATTACATTGCTGCATTCCCCAAAAATGTGAATAGAATACATTAATGCTTTACTGTGGAACTTGTTACACCCAACTTTGATCACGGCAAAGCTAAGTGATATAAAATAATAATAAGCAAAAATATTCAATCCTTTTTTGAATGCATAAGTTATCTTTTTTGTGGTGGAAAATCAGACCCGTGGCTGTTTATACTGTAGAAGTACTTGTAGATGTGCTTTTATAGACAAACACTTCAGTCAGGAGCATGATTATATATGCAAACGTATGTAATCATAAAACATGAATTCGAACTTTCATTTATTTGCCCTAAAAATTTAAACTGTTTTGCTACATACACAGTAAAATAAGTAGTGTGATTTTAACACTTAAAGTGTTGATTTTAACACTACTGAACATCATATATGGTCCCAACCTATCAAGTGTTAAAAGTACACCATGTGTAGTGTTAAATTTGCAGTGTAATATTGGCACTCTAAAGTGCTGAATAAATACACTGACAGTGTAGAATGTTACACTTACTATAGTTATCAAAGTTTTACACTAAGGGGCATTTAACACCCACTAGTGTTATTTTTACGCTACTGGTGCCATCAAGTAAATACTCCTATCAGTGTAACATTAATTTTAACACTCTTCTGTGGTGTATGTCTAACATACTGCCATCTTTTGCACTTGTAGTGTTAAAGGAAAATCACATCATATTGCACCTTGCAACCACACTGTCAGCGTGCCGTCGTTAACGCTGTATATTGTCTATTCAACATTTTTGGAGTTATTGTCATGTAACACTGCATTTTTTTACACTGTTGATTTTAATTTGTACAGATATGGAAAAAAAATGCTGGTATCCTTCCGTTGAAGACAGAAAGCACATAGTTGTCACTGAAATAACTTGAAACTGAAAAAAAAGTAATAATAATCAAAAATGACTGTAAAAAATGAATGAAAATCAGATGCTTACGAATTGTGGTTCAGCCAAAGCACTACTAAAGGCAAACTAATGAATCTGGCCTGGACAAAATTAAAGGGTACCAATAATTTTGTCCACACAAATGCTGCATACACAATTTAATCTTAATAATAAGAAGATTGTCTTCATAATTGTAACTTTTATTTGTTGCATTTTTATGGATCTTGATGCATTTGTTTGCACAATAATTTATGTAAGCTATGCAAACACCTAAACATTTCTTTGTTTGTCACTAGAATTACTAAAATTAAAACTGAAACTAAATATGTAAAGACTAAATAGAAATGTGTTCACAAAATACAACCTAAGCTAAAACTAACAAAACCTTTAATGAAATGGAACTAAACTGGAATGAACAGCTAATTCAAAAAACGAATTGGAAAATTCTAAAAAACTAGAATAAACCTGGTGCGTGAATCGCCAGTTATTTGATGGATGAATTATAGCTGTTCCATAAATTGCCTCAAGCTGAGTGGCATATTCCATGCTGAGCAGATTTTAGGCTACAGGTGCGAATGGGAACCTGTTGTAATTTGGCGAGCGGAGGTCATTTTTACCATTCAGCAAGTCTAACTTTATGACAGTTTGACAGTTCTATTGCAATTTTTTTCTTCACAAATCTGAATGATATCACCGTAATGTGTGCTGGAGAAGAATACGAACTGTTTCCGTCAGATTTCATCATCCGTGCACTTTAAGAAACCTTCACATAATCACTTTTTTTGGAATAATGTCTGAGCTTGTCTGCTTTTTAGCAGTAATTAATGAAGCAGTCGAGTGAATGTTCTTGGTTATTGCTTTGTTCTTAAAACTAAGCTTTTTAAACTATCAGGAAAAGCTGCTATCAAAAGTTCACCAGGAGCTTATCTTCCACTAATACAACCTAATATACTGTATGCTCATTTTGGAAATATATTATGTAACATATTTTCCTATAGTTTACGAATAAATGCACACTTCTTATTTATTTAATCATTTTTATATTGACATATGGAAGCACCATTTGTTGTACAGTATATGTGCTACTAATCCAAAGGCTCTTCCAGAAAGTAGGCGTCTAAATAATGCAACCATTTAATCCCATAATGCATTGCAACATGGCGGATGATACGAGAGAAATGAAAAGGATTGCAGAAAGTCGGCATCTAAATTCAATAAAGCATAGCAACATGCTCAGTGAAAAGTCCGATATGGCATTTTCCTTTTTTTTGAGAAAAATATAAATGGCTTGTTTGAAGTGGTTTGTTTCAAATAGTTTATTTGCAGTGCATTCTTATGGTATTTGTTTTAAACTGAGTAAGTTCACAGTACTCAGATTAGTTGGTAATGCTTTATTTTGATGATCCATTTGAGTATCAGTAGACTGTCTGCTTAATATCTGTTGATACTGACATTCAACAGACATTTAACTGACTATTAGTAACTTTGCAAGTACATACTGTACAGTATCAACTTACACTAACCCTAACCCCAACAGTTAGGCTGTCTACTTATGATCTAATGAGAATTAGTTGCAATGTAACTTAAATTCAACAAACGGACCATCAAAATAAAGTGTTACTGATTATTTTTTTGACATATAGATTAGTTTTATAACTCATATAAGTTTGTAGCAATCGGTTTCCTCAAATGGTTTGAGTTGCCTTAACTTGTTAGGTTTTACTGTACTCAGTTGGTTTGAGTTTTCCTCATTGTCCTCATTTTCCTGTGCTCAAATTGCTTCGTTTACTCAAAAGGATTAAGTTTACAGTACTCATTAGGATAATTTTTTTTTTTTACTTAAATGGTTTGTGGCAATCGGTTTCCTCAAATGGTTTGAGTTACCTTAACTTATTGGGTTTTACATTGTAAGCTCAGTTAAAACCGGTTGAGTCTTCGTTGTGGGGGGCTTTTTATTTAGGGTTTGGGGTGGTTGTCACTCAAAAAATTATTTTTGCTGCTTGTTCAAACCTCTTATTTAAAATGAGCAGAAACAACACCTTTCTTGAGATTTTTTGGACAGCTTGATAGTTTTATGTTTAGTCCACTTAAATTTGTTAATTTAACTGGTAATACTTTATTTCGAGGGTCCATTTGAGTATTAGTAGACTGTCTACTTAACATCTGTTGATTCTGACATTCAACAGACATTTAACTGACTATAAGAAACTTTGTAAGTACGTGTCAACTTACACTAACCCTACCCCTAACCCCAACCCTAACCCCAACCTAACAGTCTACTTATAATCTAATGAGAATAAGTTGCAAAGTAACTTAAATTCAACAAACGGACCATCAAATCAAAGTGTGACCATTTAGCTTAATAGATTTGTGTTGGGACAGCATAAATGCATTGCGTGGAACTTTCTGAACCACAGTTCAGAACATGTGCAATTTGTGGATCATTTGCAAAATTTAAATGTAATAATGAAAGTCTGCATGTGTTTTTAAGGTTTAATTAAGTCTAAAGAATTCAGCTGCAAGAAAGGACAGTATTTGTTCACACGTTTTTTTGATGGTCCGTTTGTTGAGTGCATTGCTTTGTATTAACATATATTAAACACACAGTGTACTAATACTCAAATGGATCATCAAAATAAAGTGTTACTCAATTTTTGTAGCTTAAACATAAGATTAGTTATTTACAATTCATACAGCGAAGACTGGGCACTGCGGTGGCATAGTGGGTAGCACAATCGCCTCACAGGCGCTTGTTCGAGCCTCGGTCAGTTGGCATTTCTGTGTGGAGTTTGCATGTTCTCCCCGTGGTCACGTGGGTTTCCTCTGGGTACTCCGGTTTCCCCCACAGTCCGAAGACATGCGGTACAGGTGAATTGGGTGAGCTAAATTGTCCGTAGTGTATGAGTGTGAATGAGTGTGTATGGATGTTTCCCAGAGATGGGTTGCAGCTGGAAGGGCATCCGCTGCGTAAAACATATGCTGGATAAGTTGGCGGTTCATTCCGCTGTGGCGACCCCAGGTTAATAAAGGGGCTAAGCCAAAAAGAAAATGAATGAATGAATGACAGCGAAGACTGTGCAGTTCTATTTTGCATTGACTATTCAATTTCTTTACCTAAAAAAACTAAAGTTGAACTTTAAGGCGACAAACTTCAGGACATTTCTGAGTTGACTCAACTTTCAACCCAATTACTGCACTTGACTCAATTTAAGTTGAGTAAACTCAAAAATGTCCTGAAGTTTGTTGCCTTAATTTTACGTTGAGTCAACTTTGTTTACAGTGATTAAGCAGTACTTGTTTTATTTATTTCATGCTCTATTGTATCAATGTTTTTAATTTATTAATTATATTTTATGCAGATCCATCTCCCAACAAAATCCAAAAGTAATAATCTCTTTTCAAATAAAGATACTGAAAACCGAAACTTGTTTTCAGATTGCAAAAGATATCACATAAAAGCTGATTATTACAATTCACTTTTTTCCAATATTGTGCAGCCGTCAGAATTAAGCCATTGAGATTATGACTTTAAAGCATTCACATAGTACCCGTTGAATGTGTTTTATTGTTTTATGCATCAGACATTTAGACAACGCTCAATTGTTGTAATGGCTGATTCTGAAACTTGTTCAAATGAGGTTAAAAGACAACAAAAAATGTGTTAACATCCATTCATTCTTTCAATTTCTTGTCGGCTTAGTCCCTTTATTAATCCGGGGTCGCCACAGCGGAATGATCCGCCAACTTATCCAGCATTTGTTTTAGGCAGCGGATGCCCTTCCAGCCACAACCCATCTCTGAGGAACATCCATACATTCTCATTCACACACATACAGACAATTCTCCTATACTGCATATCTTTGGACTTGTGGGGGAAACCAGAACACACAGAGGAAACCCACGCAACCACGAGGAGAACATGCAAACTCCACACAGAAATGCCAACTGACCCAGCCGAGGCTCGAACCAGCGACCTTCTTGCTGTGAGACGAACATGCTACTCATTACGCCACCGTGGCGCCCCTCTTAACATTGTAAATAGTTAATTATGTTGGCTAATAGTTTCTATATACTTATACGTATACTATATCTGTACTTATTAGGCTTCACGACCACCAATTTTTTATTTTTTCATGCTTCTTTTATGTGTTTTTTTCACTCAGCAGACTCTTTCATCTAGCGAAGTAAAATAATTTAAGCTCAGATCAATATTTCTTCTCTCTACTTATACAGTATTTATGTACTAAGCAGGCATGTAATTAACACGGAAAGTACAGTTAGTCAGTCATTATCCCTGAATAAACCTCCTGAGGTGATACTGTCAGGGTTTATTTTAAAATAATGACCAGTTGGCTGAACGTTATGCTATCAATGATGCTTTAATTGAGCTTTTTAGTACAAACTTTGTTCAGTCAATGTCTCAGTGTGTAAGACTTTTATCAAAAAGCCATTTATCAGAACCCGCTCTGTGAACATCAATTAAACCCCACGATGATAAATGAATAACTAACATCTTTAGCTCGACAGATTTTTTTTTTCTCTCATGCGCAATTATTCATAATAGTGAATAATTTGTTCACACTCTATTATTATGCATTGACACCCGTTGACTCAAAGGGATACGAAGTTCTTCTTGACCAAAAATTGAAAAGCCATGCTTTTCTCATTAATCCACACACGCTTCGGGCTTTTTTCATCTTGTTTATTAGAGAATTCATATACAGTACTCGAACAAAGTCAACTTTGGTTATGTTCTGGAGGCCAGGCGTTTCCTCCGAGGCGGTAAATGCTAATGTCGGGTTGAAGTTTGTTTGCTCTACTTTGTTTGGGTTGTTCTGTCCTCTCGCACTCTTATGCGCTTATCTGCCGTTCTGCTGATGGATGGAGCCGCGGGTTTGCTGTTTAAACTGGAGATTGAGGTGCCGGGTCCATGTTTCCCTGGCTCTTTTTCATTCACACTGGCTCTCTCTTTGCTACCTGTGTGGTCTGCTGCTTTGTCAGCGCTGGCTTGACAGGAGGCTCAGTGCTGTCGTTTGTCTCCCTGCGCCATTCGTGTTTGCTCAGAGCGTGGAGGTCACAGAGTCATGCCGCCTGCTGAAGAGTGTGCGGTAAGCTTCATTTCTGACTGACAAACGGAAGAATGCGTTCAGGTTTTCTGACTAAATGTCTGATGAAATAAGTATACTTTTATTATTGTTGAAAAGCAGGAGCTTGTACATTGCAAAAAAATGCTGTTTTCCACATAATCAAATTGTGTTGGGACAACTTGAAGGAATTAGAAACATAAAATAATTACGTTGTCCCTAAAAATCATCAAAAATTGTGTTGCTGCAACTCATTTTTAATAAGTAGTTTGAACAAACCGCATACATCCTTTTTTGAGTGTAGGATTTTGCTGGCATTAAGTGGAATATCACAGGGTATTACTTGTCTTGCACTCATCCCTCATTTAAAGCATTAGATAAAATAATAAAAAAATAGTAAGTATAGTATAGTAAAAATAGTAAAAAAAATGTCTGTTTAAAATACCATTACAGGTAAGGAGAGTGAAAAAATTATATTTTTGTCATGTAGTGAGTGAGTACAGTGTAAAAAAATCCGTAAATTTGCATTTTTCCATATTTTGTGATTCATCCCACATGAAAAGAACGTATATGAGGATATATGCACATATATGAAACCTATATGCAGTATATATGATAATTCATTCATTTTCTTTTCGGCTTAGTCCCTTTATTAATCTGGGGTCGCCACAGCAGAATGAACCACCAACTTATCCAGCATTTGTTTTACGCAGCGGATGCCCTTCCAGCCGCAACCCATCTCTGGGAAACATCCACACGCACTCATTCACACTCATACACTACGGACAATTTAGCCTACCCAATTCACCTGTACCGCATGTCTTTGGACTTGTGGGGGAAACCGGAGCACCCAGAGGAAACCCACGCAACCACGGGGAGAACATGCAAACTCCCTTCAGAAATGCCAACTGACCCAGCCGAGGCTCGAACCAGCGACCTTCTTGCTGTGAGGCGAACGTGCTACTCACTACGCCACCGTGGCGCCTAAATATATGATAATTTATTTATTTATTTTATTTATTCATTCATTCATTCATTTTTTACGGCTTAGTCCCTTTATTAATCCGGGGTCGCCACAGCGGAATGAACCGCCAACTTATCCAGCATTTGTTTTACACAGCAGATGCCCTTCCAGCCGCAACCCATCACTGGAAAACGTAGCATAGTTAAGAAACACTAAAATAGACATAGTAAACCTTAATAAATAATGAATATGTACAAATTAAACTAAAAACACCAACAATATGTAATAAGGATAAGAATAGTTAAAACACATTTAAACAAATCAATAAGATGGCAGGCACAAGAGATAACATGCTGGGTAGGTTCATGCTAATAGGAATGATGACACGTCTGATGCTCTATAAACCAGATTTTTAAATGTTTTTTGAACATATTGTAAGAGGTTATGTCTCTGATGCTGCCAGGGTCAGAGTTCCACTCCTGTGCAGCTGTAACTGAAAAGGCACCCTGACCAAAGGCACTTTTCCGGAGTGGGACAATACAATCTCCTCTGGCTGCCCCTCATGTTACTCTGTCTGTGCTGTTTGTTTATATACACTGCATAAATGCGTATATATATATATACCACATATAGGCAAAATTGAGCTGCATATATGTGCATATACAGGCCATAGGTCTCCTGTATTGCTTCTTTATATCCACAAATAAGCCCTATGTGTACATACTGTACAAGATATGTCTCCTATACAGCTCATATTTCACTTTGGTAAGTGTCATACATGATGCCTAGCTCATATTTTCTTTTATCAAGGCTAAGAACTAGTTAACTAAGAACCAAAAAAAGAAAAAACGTATGTATGTGCGAAATAGGTATCACATGTAATTGGCATGTTATGGAATTTAACAATGGCAAGTAAGTGATACCCCACAGGGAAAGAACTTATATAAACTTTATATAAACTTATATATGTACAAATTTATATATGTACATATAATATAGGAAAACGGCCAATTTTGTATATGCCACATATATTAAAAGCCTTGGTTCTTTCCTTGTATTTTTATATATATATTTTTTTTTTCCATTTATTCATTTCTTTTAATTGCATTAAAGGATCTTGGAATTTCTTCCAAAAACTTTTAACCTTGAAAAGTTTGAAAAGTCATTTTTGTTAACATTTTTTAATAGTTTAAAGTGGATCATTTGTCTGGGCTGGTGTTGCATACTATGGTACAAAAACGCTGTAATAAGCTGCCCGTACATTTTGTGTTATTTTACAGACGTATTTCTCTCTATATTATTTCTTATACATTAAATTATTTCACGCCACTAAAATGTCAATAAAAGTCACTTTGTTAAACTGCAGAGTTGAATTTTCAATATTAAAAGTCGACAGAGCAGAGATCAAGGTCACATTACAATCTGCATCCAAAAAGCCACCAGCGTTGTGGCTGACCACACACACCCCTCACACAAACTCTTCACTCTGCTGCCGTCTGGAAAGTAATACAGAAGCATTCAGGCTCTCATATCCAGACTGTTCAACAGTTTCTTTTCACAAGCCATCAGAGTTCTGAACATGAAGAAACTGGACACATACACACAAATTAACAGACAGTGACAGTAATATTTGCACAACTACTATTTTTACACTGCAACATTTCTATCTTAATGACAAATGTTAACATGTACAGTACTTATATTTGCTCCAATATTTGCGCAGCATTTGTAGTGTACTGGTCGGCGTTACGCCCCATTCACACGGGGCGTCAGCGTCAACGCTTGCCATTCACTTTGAACGGGTGACGTCAGGCGTTGCCAAACTGCATTGTGGATCCGTCGGCGCCGCTTCAGTGGCGTTGCTCGCTGCAGAAGTTGGGACTTTCTCAACTTTTCAAGCGCAGATGGAAGCGTCAGCCAATCAGATCGCTGTACGGAAATACACCAGCTCAGACAGTAGCCGATTGTTGACTAATTTTATTGGCTGACGCTGCTATAACGATCGCGTCAGCCCAAATTTCAGACACAGCTTCTGTCAAGCGTTGACGCTGAAGCCTTGTGTGAATGCACCGTTACTGTTTCTTGTCCTGTCTTGTCTGTCCAGTCTTATTTGCACTAAATGTTGCACAAACTGCACTTTGCACACTTATTCTTATTTAGATTTATTTTTTGTTTAATTTAGTTTATCGTATCTTCTTTTATTTTGTTCTTTATTTTTTATAGTAGTGCACAGTCCTGTGTTATCTTGTCAATTTATGTTGTTTGATGTAGCACCTTGCTCCTGGAGGAACATTGTTTTGTTTCACTGTGTACTGCACTGTATATTGTTGTAAATGACAAAATACAGAAACTGTTAATTAACAGATATTTTTATAGTGTAGTCTCACAATTAAATACAACACATTTGCAGCTGCAACTATTAGTCTACATTGATTATTATTTTATTTTGTCTCTGACAATACTGATAGTCATAACTTAGGGTAGTGTGAGGTGGAGTGAACAGTTTTGAGGTAGAAAGAGAGATTTATACAAGATGTACTATGTAAATGTAAGATGATAAATAGGGGGTGAGAGGTGGGTAGAGTGAGGCGGAGTAAACAATTCTGAGGTAGAACATTCATCCATTCAATTATTTTCATTTTGGTTTAGTCCCTTAATTAATCTGGGGTCGCCAGAGCGGAATGAACCACCAACTTATCCAGCATATGTTTTACGAAGCAGATGCCCTTCCAGATGCCTTCTTACTGTGAGGCATTTGTGCTACCTACTGTGCCACCGTGATCCCTGAGGTAAAACAATTTTTCATTTATTTATTGTAAGCCTTGTATGTAAAATTATTTGCCCACAGTGTTTACTTAATAACAAAAATATTGAAAATAAAAATATATATGCTCCATGTTTTGGTAAAAATCTTAACAAAAGAAAGTGTTTTTTTCTTTCTCTGTCTCTCTCTCTCTGTCCTTTCTGCTGCTGGTATTGAATTATCCTCACAAATGTTTAATTCATTAACCATCATCAGACCAGAATTCTCTGCGTTTGAAAAGAGCATCTTGTTTTCTTTGGCTTATTGATTACTGCCCTGCAGTAGAGCATATTGACTTCATCACACAATAAAACCTTAATTTGCCCTTTTTGCAGACACATTTACTAGTGTGTTCCTTAAAATACGTCCCTCTTTTTTCCATGAATCTAAACATAATGAGCAAGAACCTTGTTATCGACTCGTCTCCATGCACGAATTATCCAGGAGCCACGAAAGGCCAAACTTATCGGCAAATATCACATGAAATTGACATCTGACTTGAGTAAGGTCCTGAGATAGACTTCTGATTGTTCTCATGCATTTGTGTAGAGACGTCCCGACATGAATTTCTAAGTATAACCTTTGTCGAGACGCTGCTCTGCCGATTGCCAGACTTTTCGGAGACGGCCTGTTATTAGGCACTTAAATGTCTTGACAGTCATTTGTTTGTTCAGAGAGGTCTTTCTCCTCGTTGAGTTGTGTGGTCTTACTGTTTTCACACCTGCATATGTACACAGCATAGTAACAACTGTTTTCTCAACAGCTCTCAGAGCATTTTCATGGCCTAAAAGAGACAATTTATAGAATTAGGCTCCTTTTAAAAGTCACCAGGGTTAAACAGTTGAGTTTTTCAGTTTTGTTTTTTTTATCCATTCAGTCAATCTCTGGCTGGAGCACTTTTAGCTTAGCTTAGCATAAATCATTAATCCAGATTAGACCATTAGCATCTCCCTCAAATGCAAATTTTCCTATTTAAAGCTTGACTCCTCTGTAGTTACTTTGTCTACTGAGCCTGATGGAAAATGAAAAGCTGCTATTTTCTAAGCTGATATTGCAAGATACTCTACTCTCATTCTAGCATAATAATAAAGGAACACAATCATGTTATGACCTAGTTACCAAGCAGGCGGCAATTTTCAGGTGCTTCATGATATCATTGTGCCTGCTCCAATTATCAAGACTCTTATTTGAATTTGAGCGAGATGCTAATGGTCTAATCTGGTTTAATGATTTATGCTAAGCTAAGCTAAAAATGCTACAGCCAGATCCAGAGATTAACTGAATTGATTAAAAAAATCGAAAAAATTCTCTAGGTGAAAAAAAAAATGGAATGGTCATTTAAGACCTGTTTACATCAAGCTGGATAACTCTAAAGATAGTGATGAAGGCATTGTTCTAAAAATAACTCTAAATGCAAAACAAAAACAGAATTCAGACGACAACTATAATGATATGTAGAGAAACAATATTGTTGCGATCGTTTTTAGAATTATTTCTTTTCTAAGCTAATAAATGGTAAAGCACTGACACTCACACACAATTTGTTAAATTTTAAAGGGCTTGTTAAATGTTAAGCTACAGACAACGTTGTAAAGAAACCTACTTAAGACTATAACTGTTTTGGGAACAATTGGTTACACCATGGAAAATAATGATTAAACATGTAATTAATTAATACATGTAATGTATGCAAGGCAGGCTGGAAAATGGAAGTAACATAAAAGTACCTCAGGTATCCAACACTCTAATAATAATAATAATAATAATAATAATAATAATAATAATAATAATAATTCATTTTCTTTTTGGCTTAGTCCCTTTATTAATCTGGGGTCGCAGAATGAACCACCAACTTATCCAGCATTTGTTTTACACAGTGGATACCGTTCCAGCCGCAACCTATCTCTGGGAAACATCCACACACACTCATTCACATACATACACTGAGGACAATTTAGCTTACCCAATTCACCTGTACCACATGTCTTTGGACTTGTAGGGGAAACCGGAGCGCCCGGAGGAAACCCACGCAACCACAGGGAGAACATGCAAACTCCACACAGAAATGCCAACTGACCCAGCCGACCCTCAAACCAGCGACCTTCTTGCTGTGAGGCGAACGTGCTACTCACTACGCCACAGTGGCGCCCATAATAATAATAATAATAATAAATAATAATAATAATAATAATAATAATAATAATAATAATAATAATAA
>CAIGQQ010033467.1:2208942-2224338 GCA_903798035.1 Danio albolineatus
TAATGTGAACTATTTCTCTTAAAGTTTGACCAATTCTGATATATTGGCACCCCCGGTAACTAAACAACTAATAATCCACAACTGGAGCTTTAAGCCAGTGTACAGTAAATTACAGTCCCATCAACTCCTGGATCTCTGCCATCCTTCTCAAACTTCAAAGACAACTTTTGTGTGTGAGTGCATGTGTGTGTGCATGAATGCGTGTGTGCTTACATGCAAAATAACTTGTGATTGCTTCTTTTTTTTTTTTTTTTTGGAGCGTGTTCTCCAGTGGGTATCAAGTTCAGCGTGTGTTCTTGAGCGTGTGCTCAGTGCTTAGGACAGAATCAAGACTAGATGACCCAAGAGGTGGCCAAATGTATGCCCGTCAACCAGCGTGCCAGCATTGACGCAGGTGATATTGAATCAGGCATTAGCAGACTGATGACTTCAACCTCAAAGGCTCTGCATTCTGGAGCTTTCCGCATGGGGTTTCCAGCTCTGAATGAAGCCCGATTCCTCAATCAAGAACTTCCACTGTGCTGTCAATTGCATTGATATTAGGGGCTGTTTAAAGCTGTGAATCATGCTAGTAAATGCGGGGAGGACTATAGATATCTGCTGGAAAAAAGGCATAGTAAATTAGAGGCAGTATTGTGATGAAACGGCGATCGATGACAGCTGGCTGGTTTTCTGATCTAAGTAGCCAGATTAACCGTTTGACACTTGCAACTTGAAATGCGTCATTGGTGCATACTGACCATTTAGTAGGGCTCTACTGTGATTTTGACTCTGATGAAAATGTGAGAGTTAAAGTCTGAAAAGGAAAAGTCAACTACACAAACCGTGTTTTATTATATCTTTGTCCCTTTACGGGCTCTAAAGCCAACATTCAGTGTTTACTTTTTCTAATTAAATAGACTGTATTGTACAAATCAAATGTTAAATTGGGTTTTACTTTTCGTCTACCTTAGTGCTCATTTTAAAACATTTTCATGCTATCTATAGTGATAGTACTTTACTGTATACATTATAGGTCACCCTTAAAGCTTCATAGTTGAGTTAATAGGGTTAGGGTTCGATTAGTTAAAAAAATGAGGCCGATTGGAACATAAACCAAGGTGCCTACTGTTTCAATTCAAAATGCATTGAAGAGTTCACACTTAGATGTTGCTTGACGCTATTAGCAGGTATGGCATGCTGTCCCTAGAGAGAACCAGGAGCTTGGAGATAATTAAGCTCAGGGCTCCCGCCTGGTCAATAATCATATAAGGGTGTCTGAGATCAGGTAGGTTTTGAGAGCTTCCACTGGTGAAAGGAGGAGATGGGGTGAAAGTGAGGATTCTTCCAAAACGAAGATAAGGCAGTAGGGTGAAATCGGTCTATTTATTGTAGGCTTGGATCAATCTAATTGGATTATTGCTGATTGCAGATGAAACACCAGCCACGATTCTGATGGTATGATAACGTTGGATAAAAATTTCACAGTTTGACGATATTGTGATAACTGCTGTAAAATATGTTCTTTTTAAGTATCTGGGTAAAAAAACACATTATTTTTTATTTCAAGAGTTCACACTTAGCTGATGATTGATAATAAAGCTTGTTTGGCATGCTGTCCTGGGAGAGAGCCCTGAGCTTATGAGATCCTCGAGCCCTGGGCTCCCTCCCGTTTGCAGGGCCAGAGGGGAGTTTGAGCTTAGGTAGATTTTGATGAACTCCGCACAGAAATGTCGTCTGGTTTAGTAGGGACTTAAACCAGAGGCATTCTTACTGTGAGGCAACAGTGCTAATCACTGGGCCGCTGGGTCGCCCATTTGTAAAGGGAGGGAAAGTAGGGGTGGGGGGGTTAATTTAACACGTAGATATTGAGATGAGAAAACTCTGGTTATTTATAGAGAGTTCGGAATCATCCGATTGGATAATCGATCATGAGCTGACGCTGGAATTGCTGAGAACAATCATAAACACGTGATCCTCTTGAAATTTGATTATAAATAAACTTCACTTTGAGAAACATTTAAAATATTTTAATAAATAATAACAATGAATCACTGACTTCTGCTTTCTTCATTAGTTTCAAAAACACAGATTTCTTTACAATTTAAAATGGCATCTTTGGATATCTTTTCTGCTGGAGATACTGTTGTCCTAAAAACCACAAAAAAAAACTTTTAAAAAAACTTACAAAAAAAAATCTTACACATACCTTAGGAATGGTATTACAGAAAACTTTCGCAGTTTTAAAACCTTGACTTTTGCAAACCGTGGTATACCTTGAAAACGGTTATCGTCCCATGCCTAGTGATTACTGCTCTAAAAGATGCTCTTTTTAAATGTCTGGGTAAAAAACAACAACTTTTTTTTCCCCTTTGAACACAATATATTTTATTTTGAGATACATTTAAAATATTTTGGGGCAGTAAACATGTCTAAATAATTCAAATAAATCATTGACTTCTGCATTGACGTCTTCATTTGTGTGAAAAACACATATTTCTTTACAATTTAAAACAACCTCTTTAAAAACAACATAGAAAAAAAATAATAAAGTTTAAAAAAAAATTGTACACATACCTTAGGAACGATATAGCAGAAAATGTGGGCGGGTTTAAAAGTTTGACTTTTCCAAACCGCGCTATACCGTGAAAACGGTTATCGCCCCAAGCCTAATCACATGCTCCCCTCGAAACCAGTTTGTAAAACTTCACTCAAAATTATTTTACTGAAGTGTTACTGTATGCCTATGTTACGCGGGGAAGTGACACTGACAACAAGGGGTGCGAATCCAAATGCAGGTTTATTAGCAAGGTCAGGTAAGCAGTGGTCAACACAGGTGAAAACAGATGTATACAGGCAATCCAGAATCATAGTCAATGGACAGTAAGATAGTCAGAGGCAGGCATCAGACAGGAATATACAACTAGACAAGGCAAGGATCAAAACACCGCAAAGGTAAGACAAGGGAAACGCGTTGTAAAGTAACTTTAACAGAAAACAAGACTCAGCAATAACTGTGTGTGAGTATGGTGATTTTATAGTCCAGGTAATCAGTTCATGAGCAGCATCAGCTGTGGGAGTGTAATCAAATGATGACTTGGAGCAGGTGTTTGTGTGTGTTGCATGACTGGATCTGTAGTCCATTTACCAGCAGATTTGTAGTTCATGAGATGTGTGAGATCTGCACAGGCTGGATCGCTGGTGATCGTGACAGCCTAAAAAGGCATTATAAAAAGCTGTTGATTAAATATTGTAATATTTATTTAAGTTTGGTTTTAACATGATAACTATTCGATTAGTTGTTTCATCACCTTTTCTTTGTCAGAGGGCATTTTTATTCAATGCCATGCACCTATTTCTTCAGAAAAGGATTTTTATTGGATTTTCTTGTGAAGTGAATTTGGACAGAGCAAGCTTAAAGGCTGTTTTCTTATGGTGCATTTTTACCACTGCAGATGAGCCTGATCATGCACATTGTGAGGGAAATAAATCTGATGGATCAAATGTGATAGAATTGGCCTAATTAAAATAATATTAGCTCGTTTTAATTAATTATCAGATGTCCACTTGCAGCCAGCACATAATTTAGCTGTAAGAGACAGATACTGATTCAAACAAATTGCTTAATTGACAGTTGTCTTGACTTGTGAAATCTTTTAATGATATTGAAACCGTGCACATTTACTGTCTTACAGCTGACTGTATAGTATGTATAAAACATATGCATATACTATCCAATGTCAATGCCTGAAATGGTGCTATAATCCCTGAGACCGATGCACTGCCAATTTACCCGTGCTTCTTACACTGCAAAGGTGGAGCATAGACGAAGGGTTTTGAAGTAATAAACACTGCTCAAACACCAGTATTTAGATACGTTTCATATCACTGCCACATATCTCTAGATATCAGTTATATTTGACATGCCAGTGAATGTAAACTGTGGTAAATCTAGAAATGTTTTGGTTATTAAATTAATAGACTTGCTTTCGCACTTACTACAACTCCAAAGCTTCTTTTTTATTAACATATCCACAACCCCGTGCCCTAGTCGAATGTGCAGCCGCGTGTTCGGTCTCATATTCACCTCCCTACCCCCGTCCTCTTCCTCCACCATCAGCTCATGATTTTTTTTAATTCATCATTACCCTCCCAGACTCTCCTCTAGCCAGCCTGCACAGTTGACAGCACTGAACTTGTATAGGCATAAAGCACAGTGATGATTAGCACATTAAAGCTGCTGTAACAGCTAGGGGAGGGGCTAGCACCGACAGCTGCTGCCTTATTGGTGGTCTGATTGTCAGAGGAGGGGCTGAGGGGAGCGAGAGAGAAAGAGAGAGAGAGAGAGAGAGAGAGAGAGAGAGAGAGGTGAGAGCTTTGCGCTAGGTTGGGAGGGATTGCCCACTAGATGCGGCTGCTGATAATAGCATGTATCAGCACCAGAGCAGTGATTGAGAGCGGAGACAGAGAGAGGAGGAGAGGAGCAAGGAAAAGCATGCCGTGCCGGAGACTGGTTAAGTCAGAGCAGCGTGATTGATTCTGGCAAGCAAGGATAAAAAAAGAAATAAAAAAAGAGGGATCTAGAGAGTCTCTCGGAGCGCAAAATCCCGAGAGGAGAACGGGGGTGTAAGTTAGAAGGCTGTGGGAACTCATCAAGTCCTCGTGGAAAGACAGAGCTGAGGTCAGCAGGCAGGAGTGTGGGATTGAACAGCAGCTGAACCGAAACCGGACATTGCCTGGGCTGGGGGTGGACACTCTTTTGAGGGGACGTAGGGTGAAGGAATACTGCTGAAACTTCAGCTACACTCAACGTGCACCTGCTTGTGGGAGTAACGCTTCTGGATATTACAGCAAGGCTCCGGGGCAAGCTGTCACATCCACTAGAGCGAGTTTGCAAATCCACTGTCTGATTGACTTAATCCTGATCTTTTATGTGAAAGAGAAAGACTTTTTGGAGCACTGGAGCGCAAGTTCAAGGTGCTTTTACAAGAGACATGATAGAGTATGAAATAAAGAGCGTGGCTTCCGTTCCAGAGCATGGAGAAGTCAAGTAGTGAGGAATCCGCAATCCACCGTAGCCCCTCTGTGGACAGCCGTGACTCTGACTTTGCCCAAGCCTCCACCTCTGGACGGCCGTTCGGAGGACGAGGTTTTACCGCTGGTGCCTTTTACGGGTCCACTGGGCCACGTGCACAAACCGCTGCTCAGAGTGGAGCGGCTGCGGACGATAAAGGCAGCAATAAGTACAAGGCTCCGAAAGGCAGCAAATACGTGGTGTTTTATCTGGATCTATCCTTTGTGTTCCTTCTAGAGTTCAAGAAGTGCAACATGGCGAGAGGCTGCCTGTGCTGTCTAAAATACATGATGTTCGTCTTCAACCTCATCTTCTGGGTAAGTCACACTTTTCTTACCTGCTCTGTTCTTTCTCTACAGGTAGTGAGGTATAAATGTCTGCTGAGATATCATGGTGCATCACCCGTGCCGGTGCAGGGACTTTCCTGTCATGTGTTTTTTCTATGTTACATCAGGCTAAGCATGCTCTCATTTACGTACATGCTACTATTTTTGGCTGCCTTTGAGTCTCCTGGGGCACCCTGGGAAAACTGTGCCACTCTCCCAGAATGGGTTTAGCTTGCAAGTTGCTTTGATGAGATGCTGGGATGTTTACACAAGGATTGTTAGAAAAGAGTCCATGTTTTCTCTTTGATCGCATTCAGTCATGGCTGTTAACAGCTCAGAATTTGTTGGGAACTAAAGTGAGAGGTGTTTCATGCATCATTAGTATCACGTCAACGGACACTTCAATTTTGGTACTACATTTAAATCATTTTACATTGTGTACTGTTCAATTATGATGCTGGTGACTGGAGTTATTAAAGCTCAAGCTCTTGTTTTTGTTATCCCCCCTTGTTTGTGAAGCATGTCTCAGAAAGATGGAGGCAGTGGATTAAAAGCTGATGGGAGAGAGTGTGTGGAGGTCATTGGGCCGAGTCTATTGTGCGGAGGCACTCATGCATAAACACTAATCGCATAAGCTAACGATGTTCACCTCGCACTTGTACTCTCAGAAAGTATAATCTGAGTTGCAACTAGAGTAGCATACAGTATCATACAATACTTTTCCTATCCATCTGCCTCCCATCCAAGAAAAGATGGTTGGGTTTATATATAAGCTTTACCTCAGATCTTGAGAAAAGCCCAGCTAAGTTGTGACGTAGTGCAGGAAGGGTATCCTTTCCTATAACCGGAGACCTGAATTTGTTTAGTCTTGGCAGAGGCTTAAATATTAAAGGTGTGTGTGTAAGACACACAACATGTGGCGGTGTCACAGGGCATGTAGTAGAGACTAGAGATGCACACATACTTGTGTGATCCTATTGTTTTTTACCAGGGTGACACCCGTGCGAGGGCTTTTGCAGTTCAGTGGAGCATTAACTCCATCCGTAGCTCTGACGAGAGGATTGCGGTCAAGGGTTGTGAACTTTGATGTGATGCACTGTCAGGGAGATCTTGAAATCCCTGAATTGCTCTTTAAGCAGCCAAGGCTAATAGAAAAGGTTAGTTGTAAGTAAGTGGGTGTTAATGAGCGGTAGCAGCAAGATCCACCTTGTCCTCTGCTCATAAGGCTCCTTCTATCAGGTGATTCAGATGTTCCTTTAGTAATATCCTTTTAACGATTCCTCAAACGACCTGAGTTGAGTTCCCTGAGGTCATTCCAACATTGGGAGCAATCAAATCCTAGAACTATGCGTGTGCAGTTACCAGTGTGTGCGTGTGATTTAGGGTTACGACATGCCTCAGAATGTGATGCCGATTGAAGCTTGGTGATCTCCATAGGAGAGTGTGCCGCCGTATCATGACACCCCTGGGACTGCGCTCCACTTGCTTTGGCGCTCCAGGAATCGCAAGGTTATCATTCTGTGGAACACTGAATCTTGTCACCCCATCTGCTTTAGAGAGCCAGGTGCTGCCGCCTGCTGCCTCTTCACAAGGCTTACGGTTGTAACTCGAGGCACTAGGTAAATAAAAGCAGGATCCTGTACAGTTGCTCGGGACCATCTGGCTTGTTTTTCTTAGGTGGATTAACTTGGTTTGAGCTGGACAGTTTCAGCACAGATTAGAGCATTTTGTGGTGAGCTTGATCACACCATGCTGTGTTCCTGAGTCTGAAAAGGTAAACACTCACCATGCCTAATCCCTATACATGATTTTTGGTGTATTTTTTATGGATTTACCCCAGTGTTAGCATGCATAATACATATTAAAATGATAATTAAGCAGGTTTCTTAAGTGCTTTCGGTTTCTCGAACTCCCCAGTTTGTTTTAATATTTAGTCATATCAATACTTTGTTCATTCATTTATTCATTCATTCATTCATTCATTCATTCTTTCTTTCTTTCTTTCATTCATTTATTTATTTATTTATTTATTTATTTATTTACTTTCTTAATACACAATATCACAATGTACTCTCTTACTAACTTACATTTTAAGTACTTATCACAACAAATATCATTGCAATTCTTCGAAAAACTATTGATTTTCTGAAATATTGTTCACATTTTTATGAGAAGGCCCTTTACCACCTACCTCAAGCATTTAGTTCCACCAATTCTATGGCTGTCTCTGCACATTAATCTGTGATCCACTATTTTAACAGAAAATTGCAGTAGCTTTAATTACTTCAGTTGTTAATTGTTAATGAATATCGATTGCTAAGGTTTGATTGGGCCACCTTACTAAATGGTGCCAATAGCCTCTCAGATTCAGACAAGCCCGCCAGATTCGTTACAACCTCATTTATTGCTGGCGAGCTGTGCAATTTGTCTATATCATTCGAATCAGGCCGAGCCATATTTCACAGGGATCTTTCAGTGCTGATTCTTTGTCCACCTCCTATCCTTTTACAGCTTTACAGCTAGCTCAAGCACTACAGAAGGATGCTCCCCAACATCCTTTGTAAGAGATTGAATGCACATCCTCATTTCACCGCCATTATCATATTACATCAAGCACATTCTTATTCAAACAATACTGCCACCTCAGCAGTTTGCTCCAAAGGTGTGCTCCTCCTTATCAAAGCCGCCGCCTCTTTGTTTGTGCCCTCGCGTTTATGAATTCTGAGTTTCACTCCAGGGATTGCAGGGGATTTATCTGCCATTTGGTTCATGGTAACAAAAGATTAGGATGCCTGTCGATTTAATCACCTGGGTTGACATTTTGGAGTTTGAAATGTTGGTGTTGGCGGGTGCTTTCACAGATCTGAGAGTCAGTCTCAGGGTAGTTTGGGAAAGAAAGGGAGGCGTGTGCTGTCGAATGAATGAGTGGAGGTCCACACTGCGGCACTGGCACAATCCCTCCACCCTCCCTACTAGCTTTTTTTTTTTTCTATAGAGCTTTTATCCAAGGCAGCAAAGCTGGTTTTTATTTCATTCATTCTTTTTATTTGTTCCTTTCTTTGTGAATCCATTTAAGAGCTTTGATCGCTTTTTTTCATGGAAGATATTCATAAATTAACAAACTTTCACAAGTCTGTTCTCACCTTCAACACTTTCTCTTGACAAGTTGGTTAATCTGCACCTTTTATTCTAAGGGAAAAAACACATAGAGTAGTAATAGATTTTGTTCTGTTGCTTCTTCAAATGTCTGGATTGTGAAAGAAAACTCAGTCTTTTGTTTGGACTTGTATAAAATACTTGCAATGTATTCCTTTACAGATGCGTGTTACGAATGCTTATGAATGTCTTAAATAAATCCTTAATGATATGTCAGTGCTTCAACTTACCCTTGAACGTACGCATACCACTAAACCCATCCCACCATGAACACAAGTACATTGTATCTTTGAATTTGTCGTATGTAAGTACATTTCATAAAGATTGCACCAATTATGTGAAAATTAATTCGTGTGATATTGCTTTTATACCTTCAATGAAATATTAACTACAAAAAGAACGTATGATAAACAAGCTCAGAAGAAAGCAAAACATGCCAGGCCAAGCTCTCATATGCTCATTTTCTGACTCTTAACGGAAATTGGATTGCCACCTACAGAGTCATTAATCAGGGAGATTTAGGCAGAAAAATCTTTTTGTGTGGATCTTTAGAGCTTGATTGTATTAAAGCTAGAGCAGACGGTTTGTCACAGTATTGCATAATGTTCAATTCATTTGTTTTAATATTTTTTTAAATGCATAAAAATAGACATATTTGTTGAAATTTAAGAAGTAATTTTCTCTTAAAGTGAGCCCTGTATTGACTATTTGTTTCTCCTAGTTAATGCAAAGCGAATATAACCAAAGTGATCAGCACTGTTGTGCTACAGTCGTTACTGAAAAATAGTAACTAGTTACAGTTACTAGTTACTTCATTCAAAAAGTAACTCAATTAATTTATCGATTACTTACACAAAAAAGTAATGCATTACTGTTGAAAGTAATTTTTAAGTTACTTTTCCAAAGAAAAAATTTAATGCTCCCGTTAATGCCCTTATAATGTCACTTGAGCATACACTGTTGATCAGCTTAACAGTTTTAATTAATTTGCATTCTCACAACTAAAACACGTCTCATTTAAATAAAAAGTCATTTTTAAACACTCATTTATTTAAGTCAGACTAGCAGTACAAAAAAAAATCACAAGGTGATAAACCAGCTGAATAATATATTCAGAAGCAAAAACTACTTCAGCATCATACTTCAGCATCATAAAAGTTTGTATTTAACCCTTAAACATGTTATTTTACAGCTTCAGCATGACAAAAGCGACAATACACAAACTCAGCTCCAAAAAACTGCTATTATAGACAACTCTATATTTTTAAACAAAACAAATATATAACAGTGGCTCAAAAATGAAATCTATAAGCAGTTTTCAAACTAACCACAAATTAAATGTGGTATAGCAGCAACTCATGGAAAGTAAGCTGTGTATATGCAAAGTGCATTCAATGACCTGCTGTTGTATAACAGCTATAAAAATATGTCACAGCATTCTTCTGAGCAATACAACACTATACATTTAAAATAATGTTCTGAAATATAACCGAAATGTGTCACTGTGTCTACTAAACACATTTTTTTTAAGTACACCCCCCACAAATCTCTCATTTAAATTAATATTTTCTATAGGATGCTTTACAATATTATATTTGTGCATATGCATTAGTTTAGTGAGTACTGAAGCCAAATCTGAAGCTAATCTAACAAAATAACTTACAATAATGGTTCAAAAATAAGTAGCCCAAATTTAAATGTTAGAGAAAAAATATTAAATACAATTTTCAAAAACTAGCAAAAATCAAGAGAAACAAAAAATACATACAATTTTGTTGAAATGTTGTAAATTGTAATTTTGTTTTGCAATATTTTGCATGAATTTTTATGTATTATCTTTCCATTTCTAAAGATGTTCTGTGACTAAAATATTATTTATTAGGTATATCCGTTTGATAAATCTGTTTTGTTCAAATACACCAATATATATTACCCATATTCACAGAAATGGATAAAAATATTCATTTTTAAAATGTAGTGTACTTATTTATGCTGAGCACTGTATGTGTGCTTATTTATTTGTAACAGCAAACATAATAGTATTAGTAATTGTAATTAGTAATAGTAATAGTCTCTCGGTCTCTCGTGTGCACATAATTGGCCTACCTCGCATGCATTCTGTCTCTCTCGCACGCACCGTGCCTTCAGTCTCTCTGCTATTGCTTTACTTTTGACCAGCCTGGTGCCTCATGCACAACGTGTCTTCTTTACAGAGGTTGGTTGGCATCCACCATCCCACAGTGCGTCGCCGCTGTAAACAAGAAGATGTAGGCTAGACTGCAGCCAAAATTAGTTAATTTACCAAGTAACGGACAAGCAACATGTCATATTGTAATGGTAACAAAGTGAATATATTTAAAAAGTAATGTGTTACAGTATTAGTTACTGTCAAAAGTAATGCATTACAGAAATGCATAACTAGTAGCACATTATTGCCCAACACTGGTGATCAGGTCTAAGAGTTTAAGGTAACAGCAGATTGTTGAAAACTATGAAATTTAACTCGGTCAAACTTTATTTTGATGGTCCGTTTGTTGAATTTATGTTACATTGTAACTAATTCTCATTAGATTATACTGTAAGTAGACTGTAAGGTTGGGGTTAGGGTTGGGGTTAGGGTTAGGTTTAGTGCAAGTTGACATGTACTTGCAAAGTTTCTTCTAGTCAGTTAAATGTCTGTTGAATGTCAGTATCAACAGATAATAAGTTGACAGTCTACTAATACTCGAATGGATCATCGAACTAAAGTGTTACCTTTTAACTCCACATTAAAAAATATCTATTTACTCTAACAAAAAAATGTCATCCTTTAAAGAAATGATAAACCATTTGTTTTTATTTTTTTCACAGACTTGTTCTATTTGTGTTGAACCGTTTGACTATTCCTTTCGGTTTTTGGTCTGCATTACGAATTTAATCTGAATTGAATGCGACAGATTTGTAATTAGTCCCAGTTTGAGCATCTGATAAAGTTGTTTACCACTTTCTTGTCTTAGCATTATTTACTCAGCCTCTTGGTTTTCTGTGCACCTGGGGGAAATTCCCTCAATAAGTGCATCTAGACCTTCGATTTCCTTTTGTCTTTGTCTCCTGCATGTTGGAAGGACTCATTAGCCCAGGGATCTGCTTGGATCAGTCGGAGATGTGTTTCCTTCCAGGGGGTCTGACATTGTGGAGTGCTTGAAAATCTTTATGTAGAATTAGTTCAGCATAAACCCACATTACTTAAATACACAGGAATTAAAGCTATTGTGACTATAGGTAATAGTCCATTTTGCTCTTTATTTGTAACTTATGTTTGTGTTTACCTTCAGAGATATATGCCTAAGCATCCGTTTGGCCTGAAGCCCAGAGGTAGAGATCTGATAAAGGCCTATTCAATAGTGGCGCTGAAGCTGCAGGCAGTGTGGCCTTCGTTTTCAGGGTTTAAGCCAATTCTTTGGAACATGGTGGATGTGTTTTTGTCCTTTCTCTCCTGTTTTTGATTCAGAGCAGCACATTGCTCAATTAAAAATAAATTTACCCTTAAGGGCAAGATATGTTCTCAATCCTCCATAGCACCTTAGACATAAAAGTTGATTAATCTGTCATTTTTATTTTCCTCTACCCCCATGAGGATATCCGTTTTTTATCTGCGTCAAAAAAGTAAATCAAAGAGCTGTATGGGGCATAGTAAAGAAACACAGGCTTATATGTCAAAATCGTAACTGTTCTTGTTAAAGGCCTTGATGAATGACGAGTGTTGTTAGAAATGTAGGGCGTTCAGCAGTTTCTTTCAGCGTTTTATTAGCTGTTGTAATCCTGCTGAAGTGTCATGTAATGCAGGCGCTAAGTGTGGTTTTTGGCTGCTGTATGGGATTGTGTTGCTCTTTCATAGTATAAGTGTCACACTGTTTTAGGGTGCGCTGTATTTGCAGGATTTGTTGTGCAATGGCTAATAGAGTAATGGCTCTTTTAGTGAGATATAAGTGTGACATTGATATCTTTACATGGTTTCCTTGTGTTTTGATCAAATGACAACACAGGCTCATTGTGAAAACGTACCCCTGTATACGTTTCTGGAGATTGTGAATTATGTAGCCAGAGCTATGTATAGCTGCATTTCGTCTTTGAAAGAACGATACGGGGTGGTATGACGCTCCAGGCAGCTTCTGTTTCTTTTCACGCTAGCAGCTGACCGCTTACCTGCATGGGGAAGGTTTTCCACTGTTACCAGTTTGCCTAGTGGCTCGCCGCGTAGGTTGGTGGATGCAGAGAGGACGCAGAGAGGAGTTAACCATATCGACGGGGTTCGAGTCTGGCGGAGAAAAGTTCCAGAAAGCAGGTAAAACTAAAACAAAAGCAAAGATTAAATAAACTAGTAAATATCAGGCTGAGAACGTGGTAAGATCTTAAAACGTGGTAAAAATCAGGCAGCCGCAATGGCTTTTCTTATTTCTGGATTGCTTTTGAAAACACTATTGATTGGGTTTAGGGAAGACGGTGGGCAGGTCAATCAGTGCTTTCACTATCGGTTGTGTTTAGGCAGGGCTTAATTTGTGCCGGAACATGCCGGATGTTGATTCCGTCCCCTCTGAAATCTGAATTAAATTTGAAAAACCAAGACAAACGGGAGATGGAACTGTAAGTTGCGCTATAGGAAAATCAAAGAAAGAATTATAACAAAAATAAAAAATTTTATCTCCTCCCATTCCTCTAAAAAAGAAAACAACAATATAAAAAAACCTAACAATACTTACTCTAACAAAAAAAAAAGAAATACAAATAAGCACACTTTGCTAACTAGTGTGTCTATACATCAATAATCCTGCGGGCAAGGTATGTATGTCATGTGACTTCCTATGCTTTTCCAGGTCTCCCTTCAAGTCATCACAAGTTTTGAATTGAGCTTTAGGTGGCTAAAATGTGCAAGACACACGACATCCGTTGTGAACTCAGATATGATATTACTAACGACAGAACTTTAACAACAGATAGTTCGACAGATCTCACTCAAAGTCAGCATTAGTATCAGCAAAAAACATACAGACACCACCAAACAGACAACACGCCAACGTCAAACAACAGCAGCTGATCTCTTCCCGTTGCTGCTTCACATTTAAAGGTCTCTGTACCGGTCGTGATTGGCAGAGAGAATACTAGTCGTCATAGAGTTGATTATGATTGGCAGTCCTGTCAGCCAATAGCTCCGAATGTAGGCGGTACCTGTGAAAATGACAGGCCAGAGAGAAAGAGAGAGAGACAGAGACAGGGACAGAAAGAACATTCAAGCACAAAACAGTGTACGGTTCATAACAGTGTCCTAAAAGACAACAGTTTGGTCAAAAAGTGTGTTTCCTCCAGGTGCTCCGGTTTCCCCTACAGTCCAAAGACATACAGTATGAGTGAATTGTATGAACTAAATTGGCTGTAGTGTGAATGTTTTTGTAACTGTATAGGTGTTTTCCGGTACTGGGTTGTGGCTGGAAGGGCATACGCTGCATAAAACATATGCTGGAATAGTTGATGGTTAACACGATGATAAACAGATAACCAGACAAGTGCTTTGTTTATATATAGTGTATACTGTATATAGTGTCAGGCATATGCAAACACTCGATTTACCCTCGATTTCAGCTTTTTTCTGATCTGTGCGTGGTGGACATACTGTACAGCACCTGCATAAAGCTCCATCTGCTTCAATGCATTTACCTGATGAGGCTTAATCAGAACACATGAGAAGCTCTACAGAGCACCAAATGTGTGTCAGAAGTAGAGCACTCTTATTGACTTTTATGAAATGCTAAAAATAGCTAGATTAAATTTGCAGCATAGCAGTTTGAAGTTAATATTAATTTAGCCTACTTTTTCTTCCTCAATAAAGCCCGAAATAAGCGCTCCCTTTGATCGAGATGATTTTAACAGGAAAGACACAGTCATATGGAAGAAGTCACGGCTCATCAAGAAGCATTTACTGATAATGACATCATAGCGCCTCCGAGGACCACAAAACAGTTGAAATGAAAGGAAAAGATGCGGCTCGCTGCACACAATGAGTCTGTTTATATATTTCTGCGTGTTCGTTTGCAATTTATTGAAATTAAGTGACCATACGCCGCTTTTCCGTCAGGTAAAATCACATCTCACAGGCTGCTGCTAAATCTCTGCCTGCTGGGTTTTTTTGGAAGCATCGCTGAAATCATCGCCATGCCACGTGTCTCTGAAGTGGTTTGAAATGGTTTCTTCAAAGTCACTCCTGATTTAGTCTTTCATAGATCATTCTCGAGCGGAGAAACTTTCACCGTCCCACCCGCAGCTCAACCCCTGGCAGAAGAATCAATGCTAATCTTCACCTAACCTGTAAATTAATGCAGATTGCAAGAGTAGCATGCCCCAGTCAGCACTTTCCCTGTCACCCGCAAGCAAATTATGCAGGAAATCGATGCCAACATGTCAGATCGTGCCCGGCTCTCCCAGCTTGCCCCTTTCACCTGGTGCTTGGATATGACACCGGAGCTAGTCTCGGTTAGCGTTGTGCTGTTTAATTAACTAGAAAGAAGATTTCTTAATGGGGCATCAGCAGTTGGGGACTGTATTTTTAGCAGGGCTGCACAACATACTGAATTAAAAAAAAGTTTTTTTTTTTATCTGTCTTTTCATTGATCTTTCTATGAAAGATCTTTCTCTTGCTCTTGTGCTGTCCATTGTTCTATTGTTATATCTATCATTCTGTCTATTGTTCTATCTGTCCATTTGTTTTGTTTATCATTCCATATCTTTCCATCTGTCTGTTGTTTTATCTATAAATTCAGTATTCTGTCATTCCATCCTTTTTTCTATCTATCTATCTATCTATCTATCTATCTATCTATCTATCTATCT
>CAIGQQ010033467.1:2225127-2241395 GCA_903798035.1 Danio albolineatus
TATCTATCTATCTATCTATCTATCTATCTATCTATCTATCTATCTATATATCTATCTATCTATCTATCTATCTATCTATCTATCTATCTATCTATCTATCTATCTATCTATCTATATCTTTACATATATGTCTGTCTGTCTGTCTGTCCATCCGTCCATCCGTCTGTCCGTCTATCCATCCATCCATCCATCCATCCATCCATCCATCCATCCATCCATCCTTTCCGACATTCTGTCTATCTACAGTTCTATCATTCTATCTGTCTATCATTCTGTTGATCTATTGCATTGTTATATTTATCATTATATCTATTGTTATGTGTCCATCTGTTGTTTTGTTTATCATTTCATCTTTCTATCATTCTATTCTTCTTTTCTTTTATAATTACAGTATTCTTTATTCTGTCTTTATATCTAGTGTTTTTTCTGTCCATCTATTTTTTTATCCCATTTTTTTTATCTCTGTCCATCTTTTATAATTATATTATACACTCTATTCCATATAATACTGCCCATCCATCCTTCCATCTATCCATCTATCAATCCATCCATCCATCCTACAATATCTCTGTCTATTCGTTTATTGTTCTAACATTCATCTACCAATGTTACATCTACCATTATATAAATTGTTATGTGTCCATCTGTTATTTTGTTAATTGTTCGATCTTTCCATCATTCTATTAATTCATTTTCTTTTCGGCTTAGTCCCTTTATTAATCCGGGGTCGCCACAGCGGATTAAACCGCCAACTTATCCAGCATTTGTTTTACGCAGCGGATGCCCTTCCAGCCACAACCCATCTCTGGGAAACACATCCACACATTCTCATTCACACACATACACTATGGACAATTTAGCTTACCCAATTCACCTGTACCGCATGTCTTTGGACTGTGGGGGAAACCGGAGCACCCGGAGGAAACCCACGCAACCACGGGGAGAACATGCAAACTCCACACAGAAATGCCAACTGGCCTAGCCGGGGATCGAACCAGCGACCTTCTTGCTGTGAGGCGAACGTGCTACTCACTACGCCACCGTGGCGCCCTCCATCATTCTATATTTCTTTTAATTTATTTATGATTCCAGTATTGTTTAGTCTGTCTTTTTGTCTGTTTTTCTATCTAGTGTGCTTTCCGTCCATCTCTTGTTCTATTTATCATTCTGTTTGTTTTGTTTTTATCTCTGTCCATATATTTTATCATTATATTATACCATTTCAATACTGCCCATCCATCCTTCCATGCATCTATCCATCCATACATCCATCCCACAGTATCTGTCTGTCTGTTTATTGTTCTAACATTGATCTACTATTAATTTAGCTACCATTATATCTATTTTATGCATTCATCTGTTGTTTTGTTTATCATTCCAGCTTTCTATCATTCTATCTTTCTTTTGTTTAATCTATAATTCCAGTATTCTATATTCTGTCTTCATAACCATTTTTATCTATATCGTTATTTCTGTCCATCTGTTGATATATTTATCATTTTATTTGTTTTGTTTTTAGCTCTGTATAGCTCATATAATACTGTCATAATACAAATTTGTGTATTAAAATATATTAGTCTGTATAGTACCTGATGTTGTTGCAAATGTGCAATGTCTTCTGTAGGCTTTCTAGGATAATAATGAATGAACCTCACACATTAATTTATCACCGGCATCTCTACCTCCAATAGGTCCTCCAGAGGACTCAATTTGTTGTCAACAGAATCTTCAAATAATATCCCTTGGGCACCAATCTCAATTGGTTATATTAGATGCGATAGCATTCCCACTAAAATCTTGTGTTCGGGTCCTCTTATTTTTTCGAAAGAGAGAGAAAAAAAGTCTCAGAAGCAACCCATGGCAGTGTGTTTTGGCCCTCTGGTGCATCATGAATTCAGGAGACAGGTTTTTGCACAGCTTTTTGATAAGGACCGTTCTGTCATCTTGTGTGCAGTCTGGAGTGAGTTGTTGTCACTGTCGGGAATGAGAATAGACTTGAATCCAAGCTCGGCATGGATATGGGCAATCTCCAACCACACTGAATGCCAGATATAGTGGTGTCAGTGGGAAAAGAAGACTGTATGAATGTCCAAATCATTACTGTGGTCATTGATGTATTATTTTCTACAGCTTCCAAGTTATATTTCAACCTTCTGATCAGAGTGCACTGGGGATATGGAAATTAAATCGAATGTCCTCTGGGAGGTAAAAAATTACCTGCCATGAATCATCACTCTATTTCCGTGATTATTATAAGTGGGATAATTCTATTAGACGGTAAGCTGCGGTCTCGCTAAATCTTCCCCACTTTAAAGCTTACGTCAATCAAAATGATTGTCATGAAGTCCCAAGGCTGAATCTTCCAGATGTCTCAAATTATTCTATATTTGAATTAAAAATGGAATGTTTGCATATGCGGTGAATTTTGGTTGGAAATCACTGCAGCCCTAAAGCTAAAATCTGCTATGCAATCTGAGCTTTTTTTTTTGTTTTAAACTGACCTTGCTCGTCCTCATCAAAGACCAGACATACAGTCGTTCTGTCATTTCACTCCAAACCGAAATTATTCTCAATCAATAAAGCTCAGCATAAAGCAACATCATGGTTTGTAGATCTCCACACTTCAGAAAGGATGGAATGTTCTGTATTTTCAGTTGGTACTCTTCTCGAGGTCATCTACAGCATCTAAAGCCGATATAATAGGAGCATATACTAGATGAAGTTGAAGGTGCTCCTGTTATAATATTTGAAAGGTTGCTTTTTTTTTTTGGAAGTTTCCTAAAATAGGTTGCATTTATGGTCAAAAAACACTTTCTTTTTTTTATCATATACAGTTCATTTAAGAAGTTTGGTCAGAAGCACTCTGTAATAAATAAATCCCTAAAATGTATGGTAAAAAAACAGCAGGTGTGGTTGCCAGTATTTCACCCTTAAAAATATGGTACAAACCGTAAAAGTAATTTCTCATATTTACAGTAAACTATCACTGATGGGGAAAAAAACTAAAAAGATCCATAGTAATGTCAACAAAACGCATAAAAAGTGATGTGCCATGCGGGGAATTTTGGGAAGTCAATTTTCGGTTATCCACCATATATATTAAGGAAACATACCGTTTACTTTGTTTTGTTTTTTTGATTTGATTTGATTTGATTTGATTGCATTCAGTTCAATTTAATTCTATTCTATTCTATTCTATTCTATTCTATTCTATTCTATGCTATTCTGTTTTATTTTATTTTATTTTATTTTTCTTTATTTTATTTTATTTTATTTTATTTTATTTTATTTTATTTTATTTTATTTTATTTTATTTTAAATCAGCGTTTTTGTCTTTATTATGATAGGACAGTGTGTACTTTACATATAAAGTATTGAGTGGCATTACATTTTGTTACATATTATGTTTACAGAGTTGCAGATCTACTCTAATCTAAAACTATAATTGAATAGAAACCGAAGCCTTTTATTTATTTAAATTTACCTTCATAGTGAAGGATGCAGTCTCTCTCTATATAAAACATCTATATCAAATAAATGTATAACTACCCTGTAAAAAAATATGATCAATTAGTCATGACAGCATATGTTTTTAAGTTACTTATTTAACGAAGTTAGTCATGTTCTAACTTAATTTTATAAGTTGCGCAAGCTGTTTTAAGTCAGTTTAATGGAGGTTAATTTAATTCAGTTCAGAAATTGAAGGCAACCAGGATTTCTTTTTACTATGTATTTTATTTCTCAATAAGTGAAGTTTATTTATAAACAAATTTTGAGAGGATCACGTGCTTATGATTGTTCTCAGCTGTTCCAGCGTCAGCTCATGATCGATTATCCAATCAGATGATTCCTAACTCTCTATAAATAACCAAAGTTTTCTTATCTCAACATCTTCGTCTTGAAGAACCCTACCCACCCCTACTTTCCCTCCTTTTTATATGGGTGACACTGCGGCCCAGTGATTAGCCCTGTTGCCTCACAGCAAGAATGCCTCTAGTTTATGTCCCTACTAAACCAGATGACATTTCTGTGCGGAGTTTCGCTTGTTCTCCCCATGCTCGCGTGGGTTTTCCCCGGGTTCTGCGGTTTCCTCCCACAGTCCAAATAACACGCACTCTAAGTAAATTGAACACACAAATTGATACCACAGTCAACCTCATAGCGAGTACACCTCACCTCAGTTCCGTCACTAGCTGGAAATAAGCCGAGGGGGAGTTCATCGAGATCTACCTGAGCTCAAACTCTCCTCTCGCCCTGTAAACAAGAGGGAGCCCAGGGCTCGAGGATCTCATAAGCTCAGGGCTCTCTCCCTGGACAGCATGCCAAACAAGCCTTATTATCAATCATCAGCTAAGTGTGAACTCTTGAAACATATAAATACCTTAATTCTTTTTTTTTTTTTTGAATTAAAGAAAAAAAAATCTCCTTATACAGCTTGAATGACCTGAGGGTGAGTAAAATTAACAGCAATTAAAAAAATTCGAGTGAACTACCCCTGTAACCTACAAACAAAGGATCATATAGTTTTACTGCAAATAAGACAGATGCCACACATTTAGAATGAAAATGTATTCCTCCACACAGTTGCTTGTATGGGCCTTTTAAAAGCAATCAGGTGTGCATGAAGGATGATTCTGTTCAGATTACAGGCACAACCGAGCCAGTGCCAAGAAAAAGCAGCATGAGGTGGATCGTTTCATCAGCTAATATGGGAATGCAAACCCACGAATAAGCTCTCTTAAGTTAGTTGAGAACATGACCTCTGCACCACTTGACACCCACATAACCAGAAGTCCTGAAAACATTTTCGCACAGATTTGCATTTAATTACATGCATGCCTGAAAATCTGTGAATATTTTATTTATGTTGCTGTATGTGGAAACTTTGACCTCCTGTGTTATTTTGTTATGCCAATTATATTCACTCATGCTCTCAGTTTATGATAGACTTTTTAAGCCTTTGGCCTGCTTTTTGTTTTAAGAGGTCTCTGGAAAGACCTCTGTATAGGCTGTAGGCTTAGTATAAAGCTTGAAGTTTCAGCAAAGCAACCCTGAGAAAAAAACATTAGTTTTTTTGTTCCCTTTTAATTCATCGTGTTTTGCTCAAGAGAAATGAAGTGACAGAAAAGCATGTTTTAAAGGAAACAGGTGGCTGTGTAAGTAATTAAGTGATCAGAATGACAAAATTCACTCCGTACTTTTATCAGTTTGTCATAAAAGCTGTTTGATACTCCCGTAAATCGTTCTTTATTAGAAAACAATTTGCTGCGAGCTATAAATGACACGTCCTCGCCGAGCGACTGCACTCATTTGATTAGACAGGGAAGGTGTGTTTGTAATTTGCTCTGCTAGGATGCTCATCCTCCATAAAGATTTTAATGATGTTGATAAAAGTATGGCGTAAAAAAGAACAATGTCCGGTTGATTAACGGAGACATCAAACCTGGCTTCATTTGCTTTTAAGAGCGAAGTGGTGGGCAGATCTTTGCTGACTGTACTTTTCAACAATGATTGCATGGTGTTATTTTCACTTTAGGCAATTTCGCTAATTACCTCAATCTGCTTATTTAAATGTATTATCTTTTTTAAAAGATGTTTGGACCAAATTGGGTGTTTGACTACATGGTTTGCTGTCCCAACCAAGCGTGATGTGAGCAGCAAGTAAATACTAATTTAAGTTTTATCCATTGAAGAAAAACCAAGGCTGCATTTACATGCATTTCATCAAAAAATACTGAAAAATATATATATTATTTTGACTTCAGTGTCACATGATACATTAAGAAATGTTGATATGGTTCTCAGGAAACATTTCTGGTTATTTAATGTATGTTTGAAAAAAAGAAAAAAATAATCAGATCAGGCTCACTGGAAATATGTGCCCCAGTCTACAAAATACTTTTAAAAACTGTACTGGTAACCCTTTATTTTCATGGTCCAATTGAGAATTAGTAGGCTGTCTGCTTAATATCTGTTCATACTGGCATTTAACAGTCCTTTAACAGACATTTAACTGACTATATGAAACTTTGCATGTACTGTACATGTCAACTTACACTATCCCCAACCCCAATCTAACAGTCTACTTATAATCTAATGAGAATTAGTTGCAATGTAGATACAATGTAACTTAAATTCAACAAATGGACCATCAAAATAAAGTGTGACCCATTTTATTGCACATTTCAGATGACAAATCCACTAGAGGGCGATCTCTACATTTTTGCAAATCGGAAATTATGCATCCTTCATGTACACATCCTCGAGATGGTGGCGTTTGTCACACTGACCTAAACTCAACCAATAATAATAACAATAATAAACCAAACGTAAGAGAAAATTGCACCGTGACTACATAGTTTTATATTGATTTCACATTTCTCTCATCTCTCTTGGGGAAACGTGCTTTACTTTACTTCATTTCATTTAGCTTCACTTCACTTTTTCTATATATATATATTTTTCACTTTTCACTTCACTCAAACCTAAGCCAACTGCCTTACGAGTACAACACCATACAAAGTAAGCGACTGAGCAAACTGACCATCTCTGAAAAGTCGACCATTTGGAGATAGATGGGTGAGACAAATTTAATTACCATTCAAATTCAATTACAAGTCATGGACATGGTTAAGTTATTCTCTGGTATTTATTTGGGGTTGAGCAATGAACTGCATGAAAATAATTCTTTATTTGTTGATAATATGTCCAGGTAAATATCATTAGTGTGAAAAGGAATACAAGCTGATGGTGTCATACTGCCCCTTATCATTCATTTTACTTAGAAACTAGGGTCAGTTGTTTGTTCAAGTACGTTTTTGTAAATGTAGGCTGAAGCACATATATCCAATTGGAAAAAAAGGAAACAAAAAAGTTCCTTGAAGAAACTGTAATACATTTTTCAAGGATTTCTAGATTAATACAAAAGTTCAAGAGAATGTTTTCATACAATTTAGTTCATTTAATGTAACCTTGTTGTAATCATAAACTGCACATAATAGTCATATTATATATTTAATGACAACATTGTCATCTTATGTGTGAGTTTGAACCCATGCCTACACCATTATGCTCCAAGAATCTTGTACTAACTCGAGAGTGTTGTGAACAAATGAGTAACGAGCTGTGAATTAATGCTAATGATGTTGTAAATAATGTTTATTGTCTGGCACAGACCAATCAATTTGCGTAATGAGACCTCAATATATCAAGGACCATGAGTATTCATGTTGTTCCTTTATGTTTTTTTGGGGTTTTTTTGTGACTCCCAAAGTGCCAGTAACTATTGGCTTGCATTATATGAATCACCAAAGTCGACAGTTTCAGCTAAAATCATAGTTAATCTTCTGCTGACTTAAAGGGATAGTTGACACAAAAATGAATATTTACTTCTCGTTGAGTTGTTCCAAACTTATTTGATTTGTTTGTTCTGTTTAAACACAAAAGAAAATGCTTTAAAGAATGTTGGAAACCTGTAACCACTGACATCCATAGTGGGAAAACTAAATACTATGGATTGTCAGTGATTGTAGGTTACAACCTTTTTTTTAAATCTCCTTTTGTTTTCAACATTATTACTAAACAGGTTTTGGAAAAATGTCAAGGGTGAGTAAATGATAGCAACATGTTTATTTTTGGGAGAACTATCCTATTAATCTAGATGAGGATGAGCAATTTAACAGCAAATTAACATTTTGGGTAATTTCTGCCTTTAATCATTTATGCTTGTTAGTTCATCCATTTTGACTGCTCACATTTCTTTGGTCTCCTTCACAATAATTCCCTACAGTATCTGTTACAGCTTCACATTGAGCTGGGCGATAAAAATACCATACCACAATATAAGTCATCTCATATCCTGATCATGATATATATCACAATATGCTCAATTAGTTAATATTGACCACATGGGAAGGTGTTTAAAGTATATCCTCAAATATAGAATCATTCATTCATTCATTTTTTTTTTGGCTTAGTCCCTTTATTAATCACCACAGCAGAATGAATCGCCAACTTATCCAGTATATGTTTTACGCAGCGAATGCTCTTCCAGCTGCAACCCATCACTGGAAAACATCCATACACACTTAATCACACACATACACTTAGCAACAATTTAGCATACCCAATTCACTTATACTGCATGTCTTTGGACTTGTGGGGGAAACCAGAGCACCCAGAGGAACACAGGGACAACAATTAAACCCAGAAATGCCAAGCAACCAGTCGCGGCTCAAACCAACGACCTCATTGCTGTGAGGCGATCATGCTACCCACTGTGCCACCGTGACGCCCATATGTACTCATTAATATATATATTTATTTTTTCTCATTTTATGTATATCTTCTGGGCAAATGTTTAATTGGGAATCTAGAAATATAAAATAAATATTAATGAAATATAGAACACTTTTAAAAACAAGTCCAACATGAAATATTACAAAATAAAATCCAAAATGTAAACATTGTACTTGCAACCTGCATCCAGACTGGTCATCTAAATGAGGAAAAAGTATTACCATAAACAATGTATGTATATATATAGCTCCACAAATGAATAACCAATGACTAAAGGTCAACGAGTACATCAGGCACAAACCCTAACATAGGCAAATGGCCTGTATAATTGGGTCAATAGCAATTTATGATGCCATTCTCCAGAAATATCGGTGGACAGCTGGGCAGGATGTAACTGGAGAAGCTACAGGAAAGGGCGAATGCGATGTAAAGTCATCCCACTGCCTCACGTGTGCTCCATTGACATATTCATCACAGCCCTTGAAGCATTTTCTTCTATATGCAAGATGGTAAAGAGCTTTTCCCAGAGTGACCATTGAGCCTCACGGCTAGATGTGATGAAACTGCTTCACCAGCAAAAAAAAAAAGTAAGAGATATGGGTAACATTATAATCTGAAGCACGTTTTTAACAGCATGTAAAAATGTGACGGAGAGATGACAGAAATGCTTTTTTTTTTTTGAGCTCCCATCAGCCACTCTTTGAATATTTCAGTGAAACTGTGCTTTAATAGCTCAGCAATGCTTTCGCACAACACTACTGGGAATTTCTGGTTAAACACAGTCATTTGAAGTGCTCGCAGTGAAATCTAGTGCTTTTAGAAAGAGGAATATGCACTTGTTTTATACACATTTCTTATGTTTAACTGCTTATCTTCTGCTTAAGTCTGCACATCCTCTGTCAACAGCAGTAAATAGAAATAAAATTGAAGTACAGTGCAGTATGGCTGAAAGAATGTACTGTACAGTACATACCCACTATAATCATTTTTTAGACAACTTCATTCCAGTGGAGATGAATCTTGATGCTACACTATTCAGCAGTTTGTGCTGCCAGATTTGTACTTCTGTGGTTTTGTTTTAGGTTTTAGTGTCTTGCCATATATAGATTCTTTGGAAATCTTGAATAATTGTGATTTTTATTTTTTTTTTTATCTACCTGACAAAAGTCTTGTTGTCGATCCTAATTCTAAGAGCAACAAACAATAACTTGACTTCTAGTTGATCATTTGGAAGAGTGGCAGAAGGTAGATTTTTCAGATGAATCATCTGTTAAACTGCATCCCAATCATCATAGACCCAAGATGCTTATAGAAATCAGTCAAGTTTGGTGAAGAAAAAATCATGGTTTGGGGTTGCATTAAGTATTAGGGCATGTAAGAGATCTGCAGAGTGGAAGGCAACATCAACAGCCTGAGTTGTCAAGATATTTGTGCTCCCCGTTACATTACAAACCGCAGGAGAGGGCAAATTCTTCAGCAGCATATCGCTCCTTCTCATACGTCAGCCTCCACGTCAAAGTTCCTGAAAGCAAAGAAGGTCAAGGTGCTCCAGGATTGGCCAGCCCAGTCACCAGATATGAACATTATAGAGCATGTCTAGGGTAAGATGAAGGAGGAGGCATCGAAGATGAATCTAAACAATCTTGATGAACTCTAGGAGTCCTGCAAGAACACTTTCTTTGGCATTCCAGATGACTTTATTCATAAGTTGTTTGAGTCATTGCAGAGACGTATGGATGCAGTCTTCCAAGCTCATGGGAGTCATGCACAATATTAATTACAGTATGTTTCTACTGCACCATGACTTTATATTCTATACTGCACATTATTTCTGTTAAGTGACAAGACTTTTGTCTAAGCAAAGGTAGACCTTACTGTACTAATTAAATAATTAAAAATCAAGACATAAACGTTGTATTTTGGTAAAATAAGTGTAATCTAGCGACCTTTGCCTTTCAAATAACCACTTGTGTAACCAAATGATCAATTACAAAGTTATTATTTGTTGTTCCTTAAACTTACAACAAAAGATAGACAACTAAACCTTTGTCCGATATTATATATTCCAGAGACCAGACTATCCTATATTGATTTTACTCGTATTTTTCTAATCTTTTATTTTATTAAAAAAAGAAAAATGTGTCATCCTAATTACTTTAAGGCTCATTCTGCTCTCATATATTTTATTTTATTTTCTTCTTTTTTTTCTTCTTTTTTTTAATGTATGTTTTTTAAAATTTCTTCTGTTTGGCTTTAACTTCATCCACGGATGAAGGAATCAACAAAATGATAAACTAAAAATGGTTTATCCAGCTATGATTAATCATTATTGGATCCAAATCATATCAATCATATGAATCTTAAACTTAAATATATTCTGTTTAATACATGGATCTTATGAATGTCATTAAATTTGAACTGAACGCAGTAAATATTAAATATACATTGAAATTCAAAACACATTGGGAAAAAATAGTTCCAGAAATATTTTCCCCATTTTTCTTCTCACACAGTGTGTCATTATGCATAAATATACCATACAGATGCATTTAAGGGTTTACTAACATATGTCGCGAGCATTGAATGGGAATGGTTCAGTAATCTTCAGTTTCTTTTTTGTTTAACACAAAAATAGCACTGTTTGACAGAAACGGCTCAGTAAACGTGTAGAATAGCATCGGCTCAGCAAGAGCATGTCAATACAACCTTGAAAAACACATATGTAATACTCACTCAAGTGAATTGACTGAAGGTTGAACGAGCCCTGAGCAGCATTACAAATGAATTTGGAAGATGCAAGAGGTGGCATTTTAAATCCGAAGCCTCGCAAGCAGATCCCAGTGACACTGAGCTGCAGGTTCAAGAAAGCGCAACACATATTTATGCATGAACATGTAGTGTTCGTAAGGTCCGGCATACATTCATAACATTTTTAGGTCTTGATGTGTTTCAGCCTTAAATAAAAGAACAAATCCAGAGATGTTTTCCTCACAGTGTCCACTGGGATTCACCATACTGTATGTGCCATTTTATTTTTACAGGACACAGCATAGCTAGGATTTCTATATTGACTAAAATATCTAGGCTTTGGCTGTTTGCACTGTGCCATATTGATTATTGCATGACATCCATAAAAAGGTATAAAAGCTTCTAATACTTTTTAGGGTCCATTCACACACGCTTTTCCATTTGTTTTATTCAATGTAAACATTCACTTTATTGACTTGCATGACTACTTCACTTATTTCAGGTCTTTTAAAGCTCCACAGACAATAGAATACACAAGATGAGTCACTCATATATAAAAAAAAAATGTAATGGTCAATATCGCTATGGTCAATATGAAACCCTACCTTCACCAGTAAAGGAGCCAGTTATGGATAGTTATAGACTGCGTATTCTCTGGGGGAGGGGATCGGTCAAGACTTGTGTTTGCTTTATTTATTTATTTATTTATTTTAAAGAGCCCATATTATACATTGAAAAGGGTCATATTTTAGTTTTGGGGGTCTCCAACAGCAGGCTGATCTGATTGCATGGTCAAAAAACACTTTCATTGTCTTATAATATGCATTTATTTTTACCTCATTATCCCAGCGACTCCTATATGAATCGTTCAGGGATTCATTTGTTCCAAAACCCCTCCTTCGCGCGATGCTAAACTGCGCTGATTGGTCCGATGAACCAGTCTGTTGCGATTGGTCGACAGCGCTCAGCGTGAGAGAATGCCCACCACGGCTTATCAACATTGAAGTCATAGTGTGTGCGTGAGCTAATCTGCTAACACTCGCTTTTAACGGGAGTCGCCCGTATTTCAGACACCTCACCCCGAAAACGAACCCCCCGGTCTCCCAGCATATCACACTAATTCTTAACCAGAAGTAAAACAGCGACATACATTTAGTATTACTGCACACAGCGGCAAAAGCTGAACCATTATAAACAGCACCGCCGCACGTGTGTAGCAGAGCTCATGGTAGCCATAGCAACGACAAACAGCAGAGGAACACGCTCAAACGCATTTTAATCCGTAAACAGAGCGGCACGCGTCGCGTTTACAACGTGCTTTTAGACGCGATATGAGAATACAAGTTAACCAGAGACACTACAAGCGGTTACAAGTTACAAAACACAGTTAAATGCATCATTTACAAGCTAGAGAAAACAATGAGGCAACAGTTTTAATCGCACTTACTCACACTTGCTGGATAGCAGGCCAGGAAATGTCCCGGTGCTCCTAATTCTCCGTTGTAAGCACTCCTCGGAGGGGGAACAGCACATGGGAGATATTTCTGCAGAAACGACTAACTCTTCAAAGTCTCATCTCTGGGTTCTCTGCACACTTCCAATATCCAGCTAAGCACAGCGCTCTTCACTGTGTTGCCAGATGTTGCTGACTGATTTCAGCCCAAACCCTGTCCAAAGGGTTTTACCTGCAGAATCAAGTTGAAAACCGCCCGATCTGGCAACTTTTCCTCACCGCTGTTGTTTGTGGGCAGGATTGGGGATTTCGAATCTGCGCGCGCATAAATGGGCGGGGCTTATGTTTCGTGTTCACGTAATGCCGAAACGGCTAAAGACTCGTTAGCATGGCGACTCGTTTGAGGAACTATGAGTCGACTCTTTTATAGATGAATCAATAGTTTTAAACACTGTGCACTTTCAGATTTAAGCCTTAGCTGGACATTTCACTTCACTTAGAGCTGTGTGACACGCTGCATACAAGCTCTTTTTCAAAAACCCATAATAGGGGCTCTTTAAACCTCTAGGGTCATTAAATGTTAAGGATTATCAGCAAATAGTTGACTCTGAGACATGAGAGATATATTCTTAAAAACCTCAAAATCGCTACATTTAATCCACTTGAAAACAAATGATCTTTGGTTTTGTAATCCATGTAAAGCAAACGTCTCATCTGATCTCATGAATTCCTACATATGCCATTCAAATGCAAATCACATGACCGTACAAACCACTTGAAGTCACATAAGCTTGTAAACAAACAGGTCGATGTCCTATTCCAGGTCTGGCGTGTGGAATAAGTTACATTATTTCAGAAGACTGACACAAATGGATGCAACGGTATCAAGAGGATGATATTGTGTTACGTGTAAGTTATTGATTCTTGTGATAATTACATAGTTTGATTGACAGGATTACATCTGATTGTTTCCTCTAGAAATTGTCATAAATGAGGTTGGTGTCGTGATCTCGTTCCCTTCAAATGCACATGCACATTAATGTGTGCAACCTTGTGATTCTAACTTTAGAAACGAAATTTAAGAGACAGTTGTTAAATTACACTGGTGCTTCCAAATATGAAATTTAATCCCAAACTTGTTAAACACTTTTGGAGAATTTGATGTTTACCCATTCAAAGAGATTGTCATTTGCACTTTATGTCTGAGAGGTACTTTAAAGGCCAACATGTGAATTGAATTGGCTTAAAGAAACTTTGATGCATATGAGCACAGCGTTTTTTTAGACACTGTGTAAAATTAAAAGAACGTCAACTCATCAATGTCAGTTCAAAACCAGCGGGCCAATCAGAAGAACTCAGAGGCGAGCATTGCAGGTTTGTGTTTACATGCTCGCATGGGGCTGGAAGCAGAATGCCCTCACACTACTCTGCACATATAAAATTATTACTGAACGCTGCATCTCAATTTTTTAGACACAATGATGCATTCTGTTTGAAAAGTCAATTAAACTTTCTAATCAGTCATTTATATGAATGAACACAACTAATATGTACTTCATATTTGCATTCCTTTGATGATTCTCTGTAGATCCCACATTCTAATTAATCAACAATTGGTATAATATTACATTTTTGGTCATAGTACACTGTAAAAAATAATATGATTACTTAGTCTTAGCAGCATATGTTTTTATGTCATTGTAACTTATTTAACTAATTTAATCATGTTCTGACTTAATTTTATAAGTTACATTAGCTGTTTTAAGTCAGTTTAACATAATAAATGGACTCATAAGGTTCATTTTTGAACATTACAACATTAAAACCATTGTACATAATCTATAAACAAACTGTAAAACTTTTAGCCAAAAAAAACAAGGAGCTATCATTATTGTAACTGTATTGCACAATATAATTTATTAACATTCGATAGTTTTTTATTTTATGCTGATGTGTGTCTAATGTTTAAGATATTTAATGATCTTGCTCCACCACCCCTCAAACAATGTGTAATTGTCTGTAAGGACAATATAAAACAGACAAGGTCATCGGTTAGAGGTGATTGTTCAGTTAAACTTAAGAGAACTGCTTTTGGACAATCAGTTTTTTCAGTCAAAGCAGCAGAAAGATGGAATAAAATACCAGTGCATATCAGAGAGAGTACCACTTTTAATCATTTTAAAACTCTTTTTAAAATTTGACTTAAACAAAATCAAATATGTAACCACTTATTTGATTTGATTTTATTGACTAATGTATTGTATGTATTGTACTTTAAGTGTATCTTGTATTTTTCTACTGTTAAATTTGTTTACTAAATTTGTTACAACTTCCTGCCCGGGGACTACAGATGCAAATTAGCTTTAGAGCTAACTCTGGCACAACATGTCATGTTGTACATTGTCCCTGTATAAATAAACAAATAAATAAATAAATAAATAAATAAATTTGATTCAGCTTAAACATTTAAGGCAACCAGAATTTTTTACAGTGTACTCTTCAATCATTGTCTTCGGCAAGTCTAAATACAATAAATCAAAACCATGTTTAGAAATCCTGACCAGGACGTGTCTTGTAAAATAGCACATACAGTATAGTCACTTTGCTGATAGTACACATTGTCTGATTCATCATCTTTTGTCGTTTTTTTGTGTGGCCATTGAGCATGGATGAAAGAAAGGTCATGTGGCATGAGAGGAAGAAATACAGTTTGTACAAAGAAAGGTTTTCACAGGCCATCTTCAGGTTTTGTGCCGCCTTTGTGACCTATTCTTAAGAAGACCACGTTCATGTCATCTGACTGCCCCTTACCCTGGGAGATCAAGCGATTGCCCTTTTCAGCTATTTCGAGTAACAGGCGGCCAAAATATGCACCAGCAGACTCTGATAATTGGTGGCGCCTGACTTGGGAAATTATTTTGGTGTTCGCATCAGGACTGCAGACACATGCGGACTAGTTTTCCATGCTGTTTGTTGAGATGCTGAAAGAACATGTCTGCCATGGTTGTCTGAAAGGAAAACGTAATGCATCAGCAACATACTATATAAGAATATAATGCCCCGGGCACTGATGTTAGTATTGAGTAATCTATTTGGTCAGACTGCGGTTAGCATAAGGTGGTTGGTGGGCTTTCACTTGATCACATGTATTGTGTAGCCCTGCTTCTCAGCATGATGAATAGCAGGAGGATCGCTAGAAGGAAATTAGCATCGTCAGCTTTATAGCACACTGGTAAAAGTGCATTTCCACCCATATTGGCTCTAATGCAATGGCATGCAATAAGTATGAATTTTTGTGTGGTGTAGTTGTAAACTTTTAACTTTATATTCATTAGTAATAATAATAATAATAATAATATGAAATGAAATGTTTATTATTAAATTTTTTATTTTTTATTTATTTTTTTAATCATCTAATAAAATCACTTGAACCATGGAATTAAATATTATCTTTTGCTGATTTGGCTTCATGATTCTGGACAAACGCTCGTTTGAAATTAATTATAATTATTTTTTATGGTTAAATGAAGTTATTAAAAGTCTAAAAGCATGTAAAATATAAAAAATAAAATTAAATAAAATAAAATGTAGAAATTAATCCAGGTTTAATTTTCATGGTTTTGTGGATTGAATTTTAAAAGATTATTATGATTATAATTTATCATATATTTAAATAGTCAAAGTATATCAAATTATCTGAATTCTTTAAAACATTACTATACATAATAATAATAATAATAATAATAATAATAATAATAATAATAATAAT